>JBCJKH010007964.1:0-40764 GCA_039877255.1 Loriculus beryllinus | reverse complement strand
GATGTGATATGCTGATGTTTCTCTTTGAAACATTTCTGTATTGTCCAGTAACAGAATCTTACATGTGAGTCTAAATGATTTGACCCAAAACCCCAGTTAAGATTTTGTGCATGTAAATGTAGTGAAAGAAAAGGCAGGAGACGTCAAGCTAAAAAGTTTTTAATGACTCTTACTTGGAATTGCCTTGTTACTTCAGAGAAGCAGGATCAGGAATGAGCTAGACCATACTAAACAAATCTTTTGAAGGACTTCTTTCAAGAATCTCCTCCTATTTTTATTTAATAACCTTCTTAACTGTAGCTACCATTCTTTTTGCGTTTTCTTAAGACTGTTCGTTAAGATCCATAAAAATGATGAAAATCCTTACTTCACAGACAAATGGTAATCCTGTTCACAGTCAGTGTCCAAATTAAATGAAATGTGAAGGAAAGCTTATTCTAAAGGGTAACGCGGTTTCATCACATGCTGTTTTTACGTAATTAAATGTCTTCCATAAGGCTTTTATTTAGAATAAGTAAATTCAGCTCATTTCGTGAAAATATCTGCCCTCTCCAAACTTATATCCAGTCCATAGAACTTCCATTTTCCTCTTTATTAACAGAAGTGTACCAGGAATAGTACAAGGCCACATAATTAAAAGCTATTACAATACATAAACTCAGGTTGTATTACAGTTGCTACTGGTCTTTGAAGTCTTTGAATTCAGCATCTGCATTTTTTAATGGGGAAGGGTTTCATATGAACTCTACAATTTGATAGAGCTGTTTAAGTCACACTAGTTGAATTCTCAGTATTAAGTTGATTCTCATCATCCTTCTAGGGAACAACGCTTACAGATAAATTTCTGATCCAAAGTATTGTAAAGCAGCAATCCTTTCTGCTGAAGATTTTGTTTTTTTCTTTTCACAACAGTGGTGATTAAAGAACAGAAAAACCTTCATCCAGACTGGAAGAGAGGAGTAGCATCTTGTCTCACTCCTTACCTCTGCTGGTGGTTGAGTCTAAGATCAGTTGTTCCTTTTACCTTACTTGCACTTTGTTTCAGCAGTAATGCAGAAACAAATAAAGTGGTGGGAATTAAAGAGAAGTACAGTTATGGTAAATAAACTTCATACATTTTGTATTTTCCTATTAAGGAGTTTGTGTGAACTTTGGTTCCTGTTTGTTTGGAGTACGCTTCAGTTCGTGAAGAACTTTCTGAGAGCTGATTTCTCACAGCAGTAGGGAAAAGAATATTCAGTGTGATGTACAGTACCTTCTGACTTTCGTGGAATAATGCAGCAGGGTAAAATGAAAAGCAGTCAAGTGTCAGAAGTGAACTGAATTTTGTGTTTTATAGTAGATAAAGTTCTTCAAGTTCTGCATGGATTCTTCCTGCTGGAGGAAACAGTGTTTCAAGTGTATAGAGGTGCTTCTCTGTCTTTTCCAGTTCTCTTCTTGATTTCAAGCGTACAACAAATCGTGTTGTATCAGCTTCAGTTGCTAAGGACTTCAGGGAATCGTTCGCTTTTTTTTTTAATTTTAATTTTTACAACGTGGATTTTATATTCTTATGAGTACTGTAAACCCTACAGGGGTTTTTCTGCCTTTTTTCCGCCCTAAGAACACTGGAGAAGGTTTAATTCCAAATTGCGTCTCAAAGTGGGTAGCCTGTTCTTTCAGCACCCTTGCTGTGTCTGTCTTCTGGAATTCCTTTGTCACAACTGAGGCGACCTTTTTATTTATCTTCCTACATTTGTATTTCTACATCACATATATTCTACCCTTGAGCTGTCTTAGGCATGCATTGGTTGGTTGTACTAGACAGTGTTTGGAGTAAAGCTCCTCTGGGTTGATACTGTCTTGTGCAGTCAAATTCCAGTTTTGTATGGAAGTTTACTAAGTGCTTCAGCTTAGTCCATGTATTTTATTGTCTTTTTCTCATTTGATTAAAATGGTGATGAAGCCTCTGCCAAGTTTTACTTTTTTCTGCAAGGAGATCTTACTGTTACGCTCTTTGTTGTACTGATGATGTAAGAGAGCAATCTCTGAGCTTCAAAGTAGGTGATTAATTTGAAATAATTCTTATTGATATACTGAGTCCCTCAGACCTTATGTTAAATCTTTATGATGTTATGTTTGAACTCCTGTAACCTTTGACATACTAACTAAAGCCGTTGGGAGAGAGTTTAGAAAAAAACACCATGGAACAGTTTGAGCTGTTAGTTTACCTTCTAGGTGCCCCAGAAGCTGAAGCAGAAAAATAGGCCTTGTGTTAAAAAGCTAGCCTATATTCTAGAGAAGATAGAATAGAAAGAACAAATTGATGGTAATGGATATTAATGACCTTTTAGGATTAAGCAAACTGTGTAAAAGATGCACGGGGCAAACTTCATGTGCAGTTTAATTCTTCATATTTGAAGCTCAACAGAAATGGTGGTGGTTTGGTACAAGATTAAAATGTTAAAATTGACGATTGTTGCTGTAGAAAACATGGAGACATCAAGTAATTGGGAAGAAATAACATTGAGGTAGGAGAAATTTATGAAAATGGAGATTATCATTAAATGATCCCCCATCACTGTTCTCAAGTAAAACAGGTGTTGGCAGCAGCTACATGCAGAAGTAATAAATTGGCATGATGGTGAATACCTTATATTTTCATGGTTTTAGACTGTTAATGTTAAATTTCAGTGAGTCGTTAAAACTTGTGAAGTTGTAAGAGACTGGCAGGTAGTTAATGGTATGTAATTAGAATGTGTCTGATATAAGAAAGATACATGTTAAGAGATGTAGAGATTTAATGGTGGTTATTGTGAGTTATGGAAAATAACTTAAGGACTTTTTTTGTATTAATAAAAGCCGTGTCATAGTAGAAGTCTAGACTTCAATTGATACAGCATGGCATTTTAAATAAAGACCTGTAATGACAGGAAGTCAGCAAACCTTTGCTTTAAATGTAGTTAATGACTAAGTCTGAGTTTATTTTTGATCGGAGAATTATTAAGTTACTTTAAAGTTGTGTTATTTCCCTGTGCATCAGTTATCGACCTTATGCTATTTATTGGATCTCTTGGTAAGCAATACAAACCATGAGTTGTGTTGGTGGGGCTAAAGTAGAAGATGGATGTGTACCTGCAGGACAAGGATGGCCTCCTGGGAAAGGAAGGGCTGAAAAGAAAAATTATACAGATGGATAATCAGTTATGTCTGAGTTTCCAGTGTTGAGCTGTATTTTAAAAGATGTGAATGCATAAACAGTAGATGAATCAGAAAGGTAGCTTTGTGTTCAGCGAGTTCATGTAGTCTTTGGATACTGTGTCTATTTCTGCTATCTGCAGTGTGTAAAGAAGAGCCATGAGAAGGATTCAAGACTGGAAAAAGCACATTACTGTACAAAAGCTATGGAGTTAGTTTATCCTGTATGAAGTTCTGTACTTGTGAGAGTGCTGAGGCACTGGAACAGATTGCCCAGAGAAGGTGTGGATGCCCTTTCCCCGGAAGTGTTTAAGGCCAGGTTGGATGGGGCTTTCAGCAGCCTGGTCTAGTGAAAGGTTTCTCTGCCCATGCAGGGGGCTTGGAAACAGATGATCTTTATCCGAAGGTCCCTTTCAACCCAAACCATTCTATGATCATATGAGGGACTGAAAACTGATTCTATAATGATTCTTAACCTAACAAAGTAAATTGTGATCAAGTGAGAGAACGTAATAGTTGAACAATTCTCAGTAATGGTTCTGAAAATTTGGAGGTGGTGCATCTTCTAGAAGATACAGTTTAGTTGAGCATATTTATTCTTTTTGCAGTGGGAAGTTCTAGAGCTAAGAATCAAATCACATGCTCATAGAAATTGTTGTTTGACTCTTATCTACAAACCTAATGCTGTGCTGTATTACACTTTTGATTTCTAAAACAAAAATTAGCATGGTGAATCAGTTTGGTGTGTGAAATAGACTGTAACATGGCAATAATGAATTTCAAAATACAGGAATTAGTAGGGAACATAGTATGTTCTATGCTTTTATCAAAGAGTGAGAAGAAATTAAGGAATCAGATCTTTGCTGCTCGCTGTCAAGGTTCATGGTAGTTTTTAACAGCGTATATTGTTCTCAGATACAATGAATTCCTTAAGTTTTGTGGAAAAAAAAAAAAAAGAAAAAACCCCTGAACAATGAACTTTATAATAGAGATGTATTTTGAAAACAATTAGGTAAAGCTTCTGAATAATGATGAACTGAACATTATGTCATACTGAGATGATTTAAGAAAAAAAGGCTGTTGTCATCCTTGTGATGCTCATTTCAAGAAGAGATAGAAAAGTTATATCACTTGAAATAACTCCATAGGTATTGCAGGTGGCAGAGCACTATATTTAATTCTGATTAATTTTTCACTAGAATATGAATATAGGAAAGTTGAGAACAAACATGCAATAGAATTATAGAATCATAGAATAGTTATGGTTGGAAAAGACCTTAAGATCATCTAGTTCCACCCCTCTGCCATGGGCAGGGACACCTTACACTAAACCATGTCGCCCAGGGCTCTGACCAGCCTGGCCTTCAACACCCCCAGGGATGGAGCATTCACAACTTCCCTGGGCAACCCAAATGTTGACAGAAAAATGCAGACTGATAGTAAGTACTTAATTAGGTGGGCTGCTGAAAACAAGAGATGTTCAGCCTTTCCACCTTTGAATTCTCCAGGCTGCCCGACTTGCCAGGGAAGCGGTGATTTGTGCATTAAATACAAATCAGTTCCCCTGTGAATGTCTAGCAACTCATGGAGCATTGCTCTGAAATGAAACTTGATTTAAGACAAAGCAAAACAAAAAGAAGTTCTGTTTTTTAAAAAAAATTGTCGTTTTTTTTTTTTTTTTTCCTTTTTGAGTGAAAACAGGTGCGTGGGCTTTCTGAAATGAAAAAATGGCCCAGGGAAGGGAAGGGAAGGGAGTTCTCATAACTATGGTATAGTTTGCATGTCAAGTTGCTCAGGCCTGCCTGTGTTGCAAATTCTGGGCAGCCATGGAAATGAGATCTTACCTGACTAGTTAATTGTTGTACGAGAATGTAAGTGTCTGTCAGGTTAAAATGGAAATTTTGAAGATTATATGCTTGAAATTAGATTCCCAAATGACAGTGTGACTCTGTATTAATTTTTAGTTACATTTCAAAATATATCATCATTAATTTATTATGCTCTGATAGTCAAACATCAAATAGTATGTTTAAGTTATGATCTTGTGATACATAAAGAAGATTCTGGTAGTTACTCATTTCAGGAGAAAAATGTAATTTTAAACAGCTGAGCAAAAGATGTAATTAATTATAAATGGTTTGAAATTTTGGTTTTATTCATGCTTTAAGAATTTTCTACCCAAATATGAATTTAATACTGAATAAAATAAATTACAGATTTTTGCCCATACGGAACTATTTGCATGATTGCCATCTAAATATGATATTTTTGAAACATCATAAATGTCAGTATAAATACACTGGGGTTTTTTTTAGTTATATGTGTATTGGCAGAGAATAAAATGGGTTGGGACAGAAGGGTCTTACAGTCTACCTAAGTTAATGTACTTACTACTTTCAAATCTAGCCATAAATCTCTCGTGTTAGGTGAGGGATGGTTTTCCAAGAAGTCTGTGAGCTTTTTGTAACCTGTTTGCTTTTAGATTATATTTGTCCAATAAGCCCACAAATTGCCTGTATAGTTTTGGTTTTAGGTTTGAATTGCTAATAAAAACTCATTTATTTTAGGCCTGGGTAGTCTGGGTAAACGACACTGCATGGATGAGAACTGGCTGGCAGTTTTGCTGTTAGTGTTGCCTGCATAGTAAACAAAATAAATTGCCTGCTTTTCCAGGGATTGATTATCTTTGCAGATACACGGGGTAAACTTATGCAGCATTATCATTATTATATTAAAAAAAACGCAGATTGAGAAAATGCACTGAAACTTCCAGTTTTGTGCTTGGATTATGTTAGTTCTTTAGCTCTTTTTATAAGACTAAGTATTAGAATTTAATATAGAGAAGGGGAACAAGGAGGTACTCTGAAATAATTAAGATTTATATCCTATCAGATGTCTTTGTTGCAGAATTTTAGAGGTGTATCTCTTTTTTGGGTATAAGCAAATATTCCTTAAATGAAATCCTGTTGCTGCTTGGAGAATGAATTGAGATATAGGTGGTGTTCGCTTACTTGCAACTGTTTAGTTCCCAAGATCTCCTTTAGAAATTAAACTTACAACCCAACTCCCTTTCATTTGTTATTGTTTTGTGTATATATTGCAGTTTTAAATTAAAATACACATCTTTTTGAGAGTGAAGGTTTTTCAGCATCTGGAGTCAATTTACTAGATTAGGGCATTCTTTGTAAGTCAAATGTGAGACAGCAATCAGTCTTTTAACTCCATAAAATCTGTTAAAGGTGACACGGGAAAGTGAAAAAAGTGTGTATGGGAGGGCAAAGAAGATGCTTGAGTATAAAAGGAGCAGTAGGACTTTGTACTCCTCCTTGAAAATTGTACTTATAAGATCTTCCAGGAAGTCCAATGCAGCTGAAAAATAAGTGATGCGTATGTACTGATAGTATTGTCTCTCTGAAGGCTGTCCAATTCATATGGTAAAATTATTTTTCTGTTATTGTTGCCAGTCAGAGGTGATAAAACTGCAGTCAAGTTTTTAAAATCAGAAGGAAATGTGCTTCGCATTTAAATGTTGCATTTATTTGATGTGAAGAGCTGCAGTACCAGGAGTTAAACTGAATGAAAGCTGTTTCAGGATTACAATTGGGGTTATTAGCTTCTATATAAGCAAAGGCTCTGATGTCTGGAATGGTTGTTGATTATCATAATTTTTGAGATTCCCCTGTGAAGTTTTAAAAATAAAACAAAAAGTGTAAATAGAAATACATAATGTAGTGATATGAAGAAGACTCACTACCTTAAAATAATTGAGCTTTTAACTGAAAGATATTGCTTGGGGGCAAATCCGTTAATCCTTACAGTGGACAGGTTCCTGTGCTGATGTATAGCAACTATACTGTCTGTATACTGTGCTCTTTTTAAATATAATCAGTGTCTGATTATCACTCCACACTTCTGTGCTTCATTCTTACACATGTAATTTATTTTGCTTACTTAAACAGGTTGCATGGATGTAATAGGACTAAGAACAGCAGCTTTCTGAAGCTCTAGATAGACTGTGGTGTGGGTTTCTACAGTGTCTGTCACTTTGTACAACATAGGGGCATGCCACTGTATTTTCAGAAGATTACTCAAATAAACTTCTCTTTCAGGAGTATTAGGTATACCTGAAAAAGGAACTTGATATTCAGGTGTGCCGTACACATAAAAAGTGATATCAGAGTACTTAGCAAAGTATTTCTTCTTAGGAGCTTAGTGGTAGTAATGCAAGGAATAGTGAAACAAACCATATTGCTAGAAAAGTTACTGCTTGTCTGATCCTAAATTTCATACGAATTTGTTGTTCATTTTAACTGGGATTTAATGCCTAGTTTAGATGCAAGCCCACTGCTTCATGTTCTTTAAATACTTTTCATTCAGTTTTTAAATATAATTCTTTTTGGTGTCAGATCTGGTAGATATGCAGTGTCTGTGAGAAGGCCATAAGAGTAACATGAAGAAGACTTAATTTTGACAGTGATCTAACTTGCTGCATATGTTTTCCTGAGGGAGAATTACACTCAGTGCTAAAAAGCTTCTGAAGAGGGTTCTCACTAGACTAAGTAACCTGAAAAAAAATGGATTTTTTTTTGTCCAAAAGAATGAGCCTCTTTGGACCAGTATACCTCTAGAAACTGAGAAGAGAATATGAATGTGTCTGGGGCTTGTTCTTGAGTAATCCTATCCAGATCCTTTGTACTTGACTTGGATTTATAGCTATTTCCCATTATTTGTTTTGAACATTTACAAGATTTCCGTATTAAGAATGACTAGATGTTCCAAGTACATTTAAAAAACCCCAAACGACCCCACAACAGTGAAATACCCTGATTCCTTCATTCTCCCAAACAAATGAAAAGGCAACTCATAAACAGTCAATATAGTTACCTTTCCTTTCTTCTTTCTTTTTTTTTTAATTTTTTTTGGGGGGGATGGCTGGTTGGTGTGTGTGTTGGTTTTTTTGTTGTTGTTAAAGTGTGATAACTGTAATTGACTTAATTGTTCTAATCTGAAGGATTTAGTGGTTGATTACAGCAAATAATGGCATTTCAACGGCTAAAGTCATTAGGCCTTTTTCTGCCTCAGGAGTACTGGTAAGCTTAGAGTTTAACTTTAGTTATTGTATGTGTATCCAAGTACCTGAAAAACAGGTAGTGGACAATAGAAGGATGGTGATGTGGATGTAGGTGTTGTACAGTCAATTCCGAGATATTTTGGAAGTAATAGAAATGAATGAGCTGAAAGCAGCTAAGTCTTCCTGAGCAGCATTGACTGTAGGGAAGAATAATTTTAAGATTTTAAAGTGAGCAATAGAAGCAAGCAACAGCAGGGTTAGATAAAGAAAGGAAGGATTCAGACAAGACTGAGAGGAAAGTGTGTAAGCCAGCAGTGATAGAAAATAAAGGAAAACTATGAGCGTGAAGTCCAGCTACTACAGTGTGTAGCTTTTTTAGTGTATTTGAGTACCATTCACCATTCCCTAATGTTTCCTGACACCTTAGCACGTTGGAGTTCAGTGGCTTTACATTGGGTGAGAAAACTAGGTGGCTGAGAAGGTACTTCAGGTGTAGGAAGAAGTTGGGAAAGAGACAGCTGTACCAGTTTGTACCAAACCTGATACAGTAGAGGCAGTTGTACTGGGAACCCAGGCACTGGCTCTCTCTTCCTTCCAGAATAAACCACCTTTTTTTTTTCTTTTCATCTGCCTTCTGCTAATCTGTGGGATGTGTAAGGGAATAGTGCTAGGGGAACAATTCTTCTGCTTTGTGTTCAGGCTTGGGGGGAGTCTAGAATTAGCTCCATCATAAGGAGGGCTGATCTAGTGTTGGTGCTTCATCGTCTAACTGGATGAGGTCTCTGTTAGAACAGTGTGTTGAAAAGAGTTAGGTTAAATGGGCCATTTTCTTACTAGGATTCCTTGCATCCTGTCTCAAGGTTGGGTATCTGTAGTTCTTGATCTCTTCTGAGAATCTGTCCCATGAATTTGTCTATTAATTCTTAAAACCATTTGTATTGTCAATAGCTGGAATGTGGTAAATGAGTTTCATGTGTTTATGCACTGTAAAAGGAAGTACTTTGCTTGCAGCTGTTGTTGATCGTGTTTTGACACTCTTCTGAAAAAAAGCACATAGTAATTGAAAATAACTTGGCATCTTTACAGTAGTCATAATCGATAAATGTCTGTCATTTATCCCTAGATAATAATTTATCCCTAGATAAATTTAGACCTAGATATCTTTATACCTTTTTATCATTCGCACTATACCCTTCTTACCCTTTCCAGATCTTTATTAGTGCTACTATATCCCTTTTGAGCAGTACAGGTAGTATTTGAAATACAGGTGCAACAGGAATTTTTAAAGTGGCGTAATTATGCTTTTTTGTTTTGTTCTCTGTTCCCTTTTGATAATTAGTAACTCTTTTTTGATCGTTGCATGACAGTCCTTTTACTTGTATGAGAATCCTAAGCATTACAAAAGAAGAAAGACTTTCAAAGTCAGAATCAAAAGTGTGAATCCTTCTCTCACAGGTTTACTCTGTTGGTTCTACCTCAATTTGTTTCTACCATTTAGTTTTTATGTATGTTCTTGAGTTGCTTGAGACACAACCGCTTGTTTTAACCTCATGTTGTAGTTCTGCTGAATTGTTTTGGCAGCTCTTTTAACTGCATCTCTTACTAATTTGTCTATGAAATGTGTATGTTGTAAATTTTTTACTGGGGCGTATCTAGTGTATTCTGCTTTAAAACTTGGTGAAAGCTCTGACAGATGCCTGGGAATACCATGCATGTGACAGTTTGGGTTAATGGTAGCTCCTGTGTGGTACAATTTTAAAGAAACAAAAGTGAAAGGTGTAGCTTCAGACGGTCTGGGGCTGAGCTTGCTTACCAAAAAGTAAAAGCACTGCAACCCCAAGACCCCCACAAACGTACCCAACAGTCCCTTAAATTTGAAAGAGACTTTCCTTAATAGCAAAAGCACTGGTGGACCAAAATGGCTGCCATTTTCTTTTTCACAGAAATTGAGAATAACTGGAATGAAATGATAGAAATAAAATAAAATAAAGTAAAATAAAATAAAGGCTATGGAGAGTAGCTGTGGGTGAAATGATTCTGCCCTTCAGGTCGGCAGCCAGCGGTTGCGTTGTATTCGCTGCGTCTGGGGCAGAATTTGTTGCAGTGGTATGTGGTCTGTGCATTTTAGTGATTTTGCCTAGTAGAGTAATAGTTTTGATTTTAAGTGTATTTTTGTACATTGTTGTTAGCTGTCTGAAAAACTTTTGAGAAGGTTAATTATCAGTTCTGTTTTTATCAGATTAGTTTACTTTTGACAAGAAACATCCATGATTTTGTGTATTGTGGGTTGTTTTCCCTCTACCACAAAATTTAAAAACATGACTATATGTTTCTTTTTTCACAGTGTAGACTAGGTCTGTAATGTTTTAATTGGAATAATCTAAATTTGAACAGTTATTTTTTTCCGTGGGAGCACCTTTGACTAGGTGTTCAAGTCTAGACAGCAGGTAAAAGGCAATGAATTTTTTTAATGACTTCAGAATTAGTTTTGTAATATATTCTAGCATCACTGGTAGAAGATTGAATTGTCTGTGTTGTTATTTGGCTTATGACAGTGGTCTTTAATGTCTACCAGTTGTGAAGAGAATGAAGAAGAGAAAAATAAAACATAAAAGACAGTCACCCACTTGGAACACAAGCATTTATTAGAGTCAGACCTTAGATGCTGATGCAGGTAGGAAATTCACCAATGGAAGGATGACAGAGGTGTTTGCCATGCTCTTGCCTGCAGATTTGTTCATTTGATCATCTTGCCAACCCAGATATCTAAGCTAACGGCTTTGTTCATCAGTAGTGTGAAACTAGTAATTTTATAGTCATGACATCATTATCCTAAGTATGAATGAAGAATTGAGCATGACTGCCATCATTCTGCAACTGGGTATAAAAGTGTGTTGCTGTGGAGGCTGAGTTGCAGAGAGTTCCAGCTACCTAGCAGAGGATGTGAGTGTATTCCATATTGGTGGTCAGAGAGCCCCAACCCTTGAAGAAAAGGAAGTTCATGTGAGCATGTCCTTTGGTGTACTGCTAGTTGGACGTCCTTTCTCCCTCCGCAATGAGTTCATCAGCTGAGCTCCCTGAGGTCTGGGAGGCACAACTGTTTTCTGTTAAACTTGACTGCTTAAGTTAGTTTCAATCTGTCAGTGAAGCAAAAATGATGCCTTGTGATTAAAATTAGGAAGGCAGCTTCAGGTGGAGTTTCTAAATTTGTTCTGTACAATGAAATTAAAACCAGTCTTTTGTTGGGAAGGCTGATTGTTGTTGGAAAGTATTTGAATTTTTATTTGTAATAGTAGCTTTAGACTTTACATAATTGGCCTCTACTGGAATGTTCTTACACTCAATATTTAAAAGCTAACAAACACTGATAAAAGAAATAAAAATTGTAGTGGATAGAAATAAATCCATTTTACAGTTTCAGCTACTGTAAATGATCAGAGCTCTAATACAAGAAAGGTGTATTCAGGTACATTATTGTTCACTGAAATCCCTGTCTATACATATATTCTTTTGTGTGTCTGTTAAACATGATCTTAACATGAAGCCCTTTTTCTCCTAACTCAAAAGCTTTCTCGAAGTTGATGAATACCATACATAATGGTAAGTTATATTAGAATCTTTTTCAGAGGTTCATTTATCACAAAGGGTAGCCTTTTGTGGAAAAGCCTGATTGAAGGTCTGCATATTCTATGGATTGGGTGAAATACAGGTCTGCAGTGAGTCAATTGTTCAGTACTTGAGTGAAAACTTTGTAGATTGTCTGCAGGAGCCTGATAGGTCAATAGTTCCTCAGTTCTCTTTTTATGATCTTTTTGTATGTGTGCAGTAAAATGATAACAGTTTTATTCCAGTTCTGAGATTCTTTTCTTTAATTTTGTGAATAGTGCTTCTAGTTCTTCTTCTGTGCTCCATTCACAGGTGTTATAGTGGTGTCTACTCAGGCATTCTCCCACTTGCCTTCCTGACTACTTAAATTACTACAAGTAATGCATGTGAAGGTAGCCTTGTTTGGTCCATTCTTTGTTCTGACAGCCTGATGCTGCCCATTTGTGTCACTGATAACAGTACTATCAGTTTCAGAGGGAGCAATATTGAATCTTTAATGTATCTAATTGCCGTTTCCCTTTAGTAGACAGTATTGGCTTTGTAGAACTAGTTCTGTATGCTCTCATATCCAGTGGAAATAAAATATATCTTATTAAATTAAAAATTGGTTTACTTTTGCAAGGCTTTTGTTTGTTTGTAGGAAACAATCATAGCTATATTCACAAGCTGCTGAAAGGTTTCGGAGAGAATATTTACAGATAAAACACTCTCATAAAGCTAGTTTTGAAGATGATCAAGTTTATTTCTCAATATATTTAATTGGTGTCAGGTGATCTGTTAATAAAAAATTGGATTTTTTTTATCTATTGATGTCAGCCAAACAGAATGGTTTTCTTGTTGCTGTACATGTATGTTGGAAGAGCAGTGCTGTATACATTGCAAATTGTATTGACTTGGAGTTCAGCATATGCAAAAGAATTTAAATGTTTAAACTTCTCTTGATGAATTTCTGTGCATTTTAAGGTAGGAATCACTGAGGTTTAATAGGACTTTCGCTTTTCACACTATTGGAGCCATGAATTGCATCCATTAGGCAGATGTCTATAGTGGTGGGTCTCTTAATAATTAAAAGAACTAATATTACATTAAATCTATATTCATAGTCTACGTGTGGTGAGAAATATTGAAATTTCTCTAGATTTGCTTTGCTTTAGTGAAATAGGTTTAGCTTTTTTCCTTTTGATATAGGGTTTCCCTCTCACTCTCCCAGGTATACTGTGCTCTGAACCAGCTTTGAGATGAAGGAAAACAAGCTCACCATTTTTCTGAACAAAAATAAAACATCTGAAGGGTATCTGACAAAGTGTGCTGAATTTGGACTTGGTGAGTTTCTGCTGTTTTATAAGCAGAGCCTTTTTGCTGTTTTATGTTGAAGAGCTATAGGTTCACAACAGTGCAGAATAGAAATTGATGGAATGCCATTTGTGATGACTTTTTCCACATTGCACTTCTTTTAAAAGCTGATTATGTATTCCTAACTCTAGCATAGAAGTTAGAAAGGCTTCAGGAAAGTAGCTGCTTAATGTTGTAATCTTTCTTGTCAAGCAATAATAATGCTTTGTATGACTCATTATGGTGGGGCAGCATAATGCTAGCTACATGTTTGGTTTAGAATAGTGTTTTGAGTGTTTGGACAGAGTTTATCGTCTAATGTAGTATTTTTTGGGGGTGGTGGTGGTGTTTCATCTACCTTCCCATGTTTTTCTAAGTAAGATTTTAAAGTTGGTCACTTTTTTCCTCCCAGTCTTGCAGGATTTTTTGTTTGTTTGTTTGTTTGCTTAGGGTTTTTTGTTTGGATTTTTTTGTTTGTTTTTTGCATATTTTTGTTTCAGCAGAAACATGTACATGGGTGAAATCAGTGAGGGTAGGTAGAAATTTGGATAATACGAACAGCAAGCAAAGATCTTGCCGTGTGTGTAGACTGAAAATAAAGTATTCAAACTGAGATAAGTATTTGAATACCGGAAGATAGTTTACTCCGACAGCATGTTCAGGTTATAAGTCTCATAATGCTTAGGACTGTAAGAGTTATCGTCTGTAAGAGTTTTATGATGAAGACAGTGTATCAGAAGCTTGTTTTTTCATTGCACTGAGTTTATGCTGGCTGCACATCAGCAAGAAAATACCTAAAAGAAAAAGGAGTTGTGGTTTCAGTGGAGACAAATGCAAGTTCAGAGCAAAGAGGTTCATTTGATAGTTAACACTAGTATGAGGGTGATGGTTGAAGCCTGTCCATTAAATTTGGTGCTGACAAGGTGTAGAAGGAGGAAAGACGAGATCTGAAGTCTTGAACACAGTGAAAGGGTCAGTTAAAAAAAGGACTAGAAAATGGAGTCATGGAAGCTGCATCTTTCCATATAGATACCCGTCTTAATAAAAAGGAGTCAAGACAATTCAAGGCAGAAGTGGCAGAGTGCAGTTTTGCCAGCTAGAGACTTAGTGCTTGGCACTGTTTTTCAGTTTTATGGTCACCTTCCTGTATTTTTCATGCTTTTTTTTGAAACTTGTTAAAAAAGCAAGCAACCAACCAGAACAGAAAAATCAGTTGAGAGGTGTAAAGTTTCCACTGCTGTTTGCTGTGTGATAACTTTGTGCTTTGCCCTTCTCTGTCTTACTCTGGACCTTACAGTCAATCTTTTTTTGGCTTGACCTTGAAGTCTCATCTCTTGTGCATCATTTTTATGGGTGTACCACTGGAAAGCAGGAGGAAGGGGTACAGACATGCATATCTTGCTATTTTATGTTAGCTGTAAATTGTAAAGGTTTTCCTTTCTGTGGCTACTTCTGTTCTTGCTCATTCAGTATTCTATTTTATTTGTTACTCCTGTTCCTGTTTTCAGGTTTCTGTTTTCACTTGTTCCGTCTTAGGCTAATGCGTGAGTTGCAGTGAGGAGAGTCGTAGCACAAAACAGACATCCATCGTGCCTGTCTCACTAGCACTGTGATCGCCTTTAGAAGACAGCACATTTCCAAAGAAACTTCCCAGTTCTGTAGCCTTGGCCTCTCCGCATCAGTGCAGGCAAAGTTTAGTATACATGGTGTGAGTTTCTTAACAAGGTAATATAAACTAGACAGGATCTGTACTGAGCATGTATGAGTTCCTTGTTTTTTAATTTAGCCCAACTTGGCCAGATATTTTATGGTGGTGTTAAAAAGGCGTCTGCCTGTGTTGAAGCACAGAGAAAGCAGGGCTTGGCTAAACCATACAAATTTTAAAAAAGGAAGAACAAGAGAAGGGCAAATTACAAAGTCATCCTGAAATAGTTCCTTTATGCACATTTTTATTTTCAGAACATTGAATAATGGAGTGTTACTGTTCAGTTGTCAAATATTGCAACCTTGAGTGTAACTACCTGTCCGTGAGTTTCTAGAATACCTCTTTAAAGCTTTAGCTGTTGCTAATGATAACTATGTGTAGTTGTTCATAAGTCTGTGCAACAGCTATTCCCTACCACTAGAAATAACTAACCACAACAGAATTGCTGTTGTTATTAGCCTCTCTAATGGCCTGCTTTTTGAAAACTGTGGCTCAGTCAAGCATCCTGTAGCATGCCTTCGAAGACACAAAGTTCCGATCACTGGAATTCAAAAGAGAGCTTCTGAAGTAGCAACTCCTGTGAAAGACTGTATTATGTTAACATCTGATATGTACGCTTCCAGTGTCTGGCCATTTCAGCACTGAGATAGTTTGCTGTCAGAATGGTTTGAAATCATGGTAGGTTTTCAGAAATCTTACGCAAACCCATAAAGTTCTCCTTGGAAATGATTAAGAAACGGTAGATCGTAAGTGTCATGCTCCTACTCAGGAATACTCGTTTAGTGAGCCTAAAACTACTTCGGTTTTATATCATATTAAAGTAACTTAGACTTGTTTGTATTGGCTCACCATGACAAAACTGAACATCTAAATAAAATATATTTATCTATCAATCATTTTTGTCTGTCTTAACTACTTCTTGCAAAGTTCTTTCTGTGCTGTGACACACTGAACTGCAAGGCTTTCCTGTAGTTCTGAGCATATGGGGCTCAGAGATGATCATGGAGTCCTTTATCTTGTTGCTCTTACTCTACAAGAGTACTTCGAACTTCTTGAATCAGACTAGAATTAGTGTAAAATTCTTAATGAATTTGTCTTGTTTAATAAAGCTGAATTAATTATATATGTGAACCTTAAACAGGCAGTTATAAAGCATCTCAAAGTTTTATTGTGGGAAATAAGAATATCTGGAGGAAACAAATAAAAGGAGGTTTGTCCCTGTGTCATCCCTGTCTTCTGCTGCCCTGCATTCCCTCTCCCCAACCCCCCCAAAAACCCCACCAGTTTTAACTTTGCTGTGGGACATGATAAGAAAAAGATTGGAAGAAATTCATTTGAGCAGGATCCATTCCTCAAGCTCAAAATCCATACGTTACAGATTTCTAGAGCCTGGGAGAATATTTGAGGAAAGTATTAATTTATGTTTACCCTTTTCTTGTGCTTTACCTTGTGCAGCTGCTGTTGGTCACTGTTAGAGATGGATAACTGGCTTAGAAAAATGGTGCAGCTCTCCCTGTGTTCCTAGTCCAGTGTGCTATTTGTCTGTCTCCTTGTGTCATGTTCAGATCCCTCCTCTTGGAGAGCAAATTCACCTTGCCTGGGCTATGAAAAATACGGATTTGAGCCCTTCTGCCATGGAGGGCTGTGGTGTAAGATCTCTAACAGCTTGGATTAATTCAAGTTAGGAGCAGGCACACTCTGGATCAGGAAGCTGTAATATTTCTGGCAGAGGTTTAGGCAGTTTTGAAATCTTGTATTTAGAAGCCTGCCTCTGGAAATAAAAGTCTAATTGAGGACTGTATACTGACTGAGCTTGGTTTAAGCAACTCATTCTCAGAATTTATTGAAGAGTGAGTTGTGTAACTGGTGACATCTGTGGTCATCAGTGAATGTGAAATCAAGTATAAAATGAAGTTCACTGTAGCAGGTGGGACTAGCTGAAGAATAGATCATTTTGTAGCTACATGGATCAGTTTTGATGCTTCACCCCTACCCCATTATTGAATACGTTTCTAAAAGGCTAGGTAGCTGTATAGGAATGGGAGTAAGCAGAAGAGATTGACTAAACATCTTCAGCTAGCTAAGCTGTCAAGAATTTGGAGTTAATTTTAATGGAGTTTGATAGCAGACTTCAGGTCTTTGCTTTTTTTGCATATGATAGGACCTTGTTTTTAGACTGCTGGTTCATCATATGTGTGACATTGCTATGCTGAATTTCGTTCCTCAGTTGTGTGAATGTTCTTGTCGTGTATTTTGGTCTTTGGCTATAAATCTGATCTATAGAATATTTTCAGAGGGAATAAATCCAGCAGTCTGCCTTCTGTCAATAGGTATGAAACTAGAATAGTTCCATTCTGGAAATGTGTGTACCTGGTATTTTTTATCATCCTTCCTTTCCTCTACCCAGAGTGGTTTTTATTCTTGGGGTACTTCGAGTCTGGGAGCTTTTATCCTTTGACCTCATCGTGGAAAGGGCACAGAATGCCCTTCATGAAAGGAGAGCATTGACTCTTGATCCATGGCAGAGGCTGCTGTGCCTCCATCAAAAAAGGACCCCCAGAAAAGGGAGAAAAATGATGGCTTGTGATCAGGCTGCAGAATTTGTCTGCAAGTCAAAATCTTGTAGAAACCTCTCAGAGAGTGAGCTCTACCACTTTGCTCATCAGCAGCAGGAAAATTGCTTGATTATTTGATTCTTAGATTTCAGATTTCTTCATGACAGAAACAGCTTGGCCCTATCATCCAAGTTACAGTTTTGTTGTCTCAGATGAATTGAAATGAACTATTTTTGGTAGCTTGGCAGTTTCAAACTCAACTTTCTCCTCTTTTCAGGCAACTGCATTGCAGTAAGCTGGTTTTATTTGCTTGTGTTTAGCATTAGATTCATTTATGTCCATATAACAAAACAACAAATAGTGGGATATTTCATCTATTATTAACATTCTGCTGGAATAGAACATGTTCTTTCTTGTGTAACTAAACTTAATTTTTTATTATTTTTTTTACATGCTCATTAATTAATGGACTGGTTCATTCAAAGACATTTTTTCAGTTTGCTTTGTATAGGAAGTTGGCATGGTTTTAGGGGAAACTTTCTGAGATCATCACAGGAAGTAAAGGTACTGAAAATGTGTATATGGGTTCAGCTTTTGTAAAGAAGTTCTTACAACTTGAAATTTCATTTTATTTCTGTGAATTCTACTATGGGTCCTTTTGCAGTTGTTGTCCCCATTCTCCTTGCCCTGTCCTTTGTATCCACCCCCAAGTGGGAAGGTTCTGCAGTTCTTGGCAACTTTTCGGGGGTTGCAAGCTTACATTTAAAAACCATCCTCTGTCACCATATTCTGCTTATTCTTTAAGTTCTGGCACAGTGCTAGAATCAGCAACCTCTGGTGGATATCTCAAGTTCCTTTTTTTTAACAATAGTTGCACAGCTTTCAGATTTCTGACTTAAAAGACAAAATACAGCTTTGTGGTAGAGAGAACGTTTTCATAGTTTCCTAAGAAAGCAGTCCACATGTTACGTCTCTTGATTTTGGCCCACAGTAAGCTTGGAGCCTGTTGTCCAATTTCAAACCAGCTTGGTGAAGGAGTGTAAAATACGTACATTTCTGTCATAGGGCTGGATAGCGTATGGCTACAAGAGGTTTGTCTCTTGCTGAACTAGGCATTCAACATCATAGAGTGGGAATGTAAGGGAGCTGAGTAACAGGGGGTTGCAGTACTAGAAAATAAAAAGAACTGAGGATTTCGTAGCAAGATATAGAAAATGTGATGGGAAGGCTTAGAGTATTGATGTCATATGTGAGATGCAACACTGTTGAAGGCCAGAATTTAATTCTTCAGCTCACAGAGCTACTTAGTTTTGAGATCACTAAAATTGTTCTGTATGCCACTTGGTGTATACAGAATTGCTTGGCTAGTTCTGACTTGAGGCTATTTTGGATTTCACTGTTCTTCAAGTTATTTCCTCTGTTTTCTGTTTCGTCATTGATTGTCAGCAAGAAGAATACAGTTTTTTCCAATCTGCATAATCTGATGTGTTCCCTGCTCTGTAATACTACCCTCCTATGCTAAGCAGGCAGTTACTTCTTGTCCAGAAGTGCAATGCAGACTATACGTGCATTTTATCTGTCAAAACCTGAAACCATGTTCTGTAGCTGTATTAGTGGTGTTAAGTATGGCCAGACTTTACCTGAACAGTGTTACTTGTCCATTTCCTCCTGTGGTTGGAGAACTGTGTTCTGTTTAAAATGCTGAAGATTGTGTTTAACCATGCTATTTATGCCCCTGGCAAATTATGCGGTGCTGTTCATCACAAGCTATAGCTATTTGGCTTTTCAGTAATATGGGAAGGACTTCAAGGCAGTTTGTTTGTTTTAAACATTAATGTGGTTTATAGTGATTTGTTCAGGCTTTCATTATTATGCCTTCCTGATCCAGAAAGTGATTTATCTCTCCCCATACCCTGAAAGGACAACTTGATGTGTTTGAGACATTTTAAATATGTACTTTCTTGGCTTTCTAATATGATATGCACATAGGTTTTATACAGGTTTGGGTTTTGTTTTCTTTTTGTGTATTTTTTTTAGTGGTGTAAAATCTAGCATTTCTTTGTATGTTCAGCATACAGTTCTTACGTTGGATGCTTGTATGGAGTTATATCTTGGTCGTATGAGTAGTTCCAGAAGGTGCATGTACTTCATGTGTTAAGTCAGGTATTGCTTAATAGATATACTTAGCCTAAAAAGAGTGTGCACATAGGTCATATTTGTCCTGTATTTTGCAACAGCAACAAAGAGCAAGTGTTTCTAGTACTACTACTACCAGCAAATAATAGCTTACCTCATTCCATTGGCAAACTAGTTTACTGCTTGTCTTTCTTTTGAAATAGTTTTATGCCCTTGATTTTACAGTTCTGTTGTATTCCAGAATTTTATTTTTAAGAGGAAGAATAAACCTTATAATTAAAGTAGAAGCAGCAGAAGCTCTGCAGTTATTAAATATGTAAGATTTTGAAAAATTGAGGAAAAAATCTACAATAGCTGTAAAAATTTGCGGTTGTTTCAACTTTCTGGCAAAATGTCTTTCACCTTTACTTGACTCCCACAAAAAAATTTGTTTTCTCCTGTTATCATTGACGTTTTGTGAGAGTGATAGCATTCGTGCTGATGAGCTCTTATGTTTTGATCATAACTGTTGTGATATTTAATTACTTTTATTCTTAAAATTCACAGTTCCTGGAGCCAGGTAATTGCCTGAGAATCTCGTTTTTTTTAAGAATTTTTGTAGATTTGTTTTAAAAAAAGAGGGTTAAAAATCTCATCCTTTTAATTAATTTTCAATCTCTGATTGAAAGCAGATTGAAAAAAAAATACAGTTGCTAGAGGACCTGGGGTATATTTCAGTTTTTGTGGTTGTAGTTTTATCACTTTTAAGAGTAGACTCAGTAGCAAGGCTGTTTGTTAATCATGTTCATTTTGCTGGTGTAAATAAAGAGAGAAATCAAGAGCAGGATCCATAGAATAGGTACATATATGTGTAGATGAGTCAGATATAACTGGAGAAAGGTTATAACAAAGTAAGTACTTAAAAGATCTTAACTGATAGTACTGCATTAACTGTAGATTTTTGCAATGGTGACCAAAAAAAAAACCAAAGGGAGAGGAAGATGACCAAGGAAGGTGTGCTAAATGGAGAAAGATATGAGGGTCAATAGAAGGGCAGAGCAGGTATGGAATTCTTCCGTGATGAAGAGACTGGGAAGAAGATGACAGGAAGTCACTAACATCAGTTAGACAGGAAAAAAGTGTTGTTGGAATGTGTCTTCAGCTGTTTTTCTGTATCCTCTTTCCCTGTTGGGTCTGGCTGGTTTTTTTCTTCCGCTTTCTTGACAGTTAATAGAGGCAGGGACTTTAAGATGCATCAGTGTTTGCATATTATGTGTGGGTTTGGATGACGGTAGTCTCCCTTCACTGCCTTTTCTTGGAGGGATTGCTGGGTGGCGAGTTGTGTTTTAACATTTGCGTATCTTCTTATTGTCACTGCCTTCTTCAAATCATTATTTGTATGAGTGACAAACTAGCTCCACCCTTTGCCTTCTAACTGGCATTTCAGTTCTGTTGCTTTTTTTGATCTAACCATGTTCATTCTACTTCTGTTTACTCCCTGTGGCACTCTTCCTCTAACTGCAGTTCAGTGCTACCATGCTTGATATTCCTTGGCCAGCTGACAGCTCACTTATCTAATGCACGTGGAGCCTAACGGTTTCATAGACAGGTACTACTTCTTGTCCTGGGCTTCTGGTCATAGGGATTTTTCCCCAACCTGTATAATGAACTTTACCCTGCATGTAGATCAACAGAAGTAATGGCTTCACAGAGGGGTATGAACTCTTCCTGTTTAAATTGCTAATGTACAAATCTGACTAGTGTTAACATGTTTAGTCATTTACTTGTTGGCTGTTCTAGCAGAAATATTAGTCAAGCACTTGTAGATCATGGATGGAGTTTTAGTTTGCGAATAAATGAAATGCCACCAGTTCTACCAGCAAATCCGAGTACTTTGTCCTCAGACTTGCTGTCAGTATTTTTCTGAAAATACACAAGCAATCCTTAGTTGCCAAAAATACAGTTTTGAATAAATATATGTTGTTTAGAAACATTTTACTCTAAAGTTAAAAAGTATTTTTCCATTTGTATTGTATATGTTCAGTTATATAGTTATATGTCATTATCTACTTAATTTTATAGTAATTCATTGAAAGAACAAACTCTTTACAGCAGACTCAGTTTTAGCCGAAATTCCTGCTACTGTTAATATTTGAGCAGTTTGTAGTGCACAAATATTTGATTTATCCCATGTTTTACAAAAACTTAGAACTGAATCAGTCTGTGTTCCTTGAACTGTAGAATGTCAAATGACGAGATCATTTTTATCAATCAGCATGGTTAGAATTTCAATACAGAGCTTTCTGCATTATGTATTAAGTAATCTTGTTTGTCTTGGTTGATTTTCTACTGCGTATTTACATGGTTACTAGAAAATAGAGGGAGGGGAAGAGAGAGAGATGCATGTAATTGTTTTTGTAATTTTTTTTTCCAGGTATTTTTAGCAGCAATGATGTAGCAGTATCATTTCCAAATGCAGTATCTGGCTCAGGATCTAGCACCCCCGTTTCCAGTTCTCATTTACCTCAGCAGGCTTCAGGCCACTTGCAGCAAGTGGGAGCTCTATCACCTTCAACTGCGCCTTCTGTAACTACTGTTGTTGCTGCAACTCAGGTAAACTATCACAAGAGTTTAAGATAGCAAGCATATCATTGACCTACTTGTTTTTGATGTTAAAAGAAACAATAATTTGTTTGGAAAATAGGTTGATAAGTATTGTGTTTGTTATGAAAATGTTACAGTGACTAGAAGTTCCCCTGATGATTACAAAGTCCCATCTTTGTAGAGCGCATAGATTTTAAAAGATGCTCTGTGAAAGTATGTAGTAATAATGACTGTGTTATGATTAGCAGCATAAATGCCAGTTACAATTCATCAGTGCTCTAACCAATGTCTGTTAGCAGAACAATGTTGTAACAAAGGATTTAAGAGAGGAAATCTCAAAGGTTTGCATGTTTCATGCCAAAATGCTGATTTTAGTAACAGAGGTTTGTTTGGAAAATTTGATGAATGGACAATGAAGGCTGGCCCTGGCAAAGAGGTGGCCAAGGCAGACATCTTCATAGCAAATGAAAGTTGCCATGTGTGCTGTAGTTGTATATTTGAAAGATCGTACAAATTAAGACGTGTAATTCCTGTTTGATAGTGAAAGAATAAGAGAGATGTTGAGGGAGTGTGGAAGGGTGATGTAGTTGAAGTAATGAATCAGAAAATATATCTTTGTGGTAGTATTTTGTATGAATTTAAGTTTGGTAAGATTGCATTTATCAAGGCAAGAAGAGAGTATGATGTTATAGCTGTAGAAAGCTATCGTGGTTAGAATGCAAGTACGAAGGTATACTCTACTGGACAGTATGGTTTTTATTCTCTGTTTCTTGTATTTGTTGTTTTCTGGTGGGAATATGTTTTACGATTAGTGCATCAAATGTATCTTTTTGTGTGTGTGCATATAAGCAGTCAACTTTTAATTTGTAGAGTGTACAGTGATTGAAGATAGTGGACATAACCCTGCAGAATTAAAATCAGGTTTAATACATACATACGTGTGTGTGTGTATGGTGCATATGTGTGTATAGTACATATGTATAGCAGAAATATTATGTGCAGGCCAACACAGAATGCATTTCAATATCAAATAACATTTTGTGGTTATAGGTAGCAGTTCATATTTTCATGTAATTCTTCTGGACTGGTTTCCTAAAGAAATAAGGCCCACTTTATGCTAGTCTGTGTGACTTCAGTCTTGTAACTTTAGAATCTGTTGGCCAATTCCACCCAAAATTGGGTGACATCTGTGTTGCACTAATTGATATAAAATGTTTTAAAGAAATTAATTAAAAATGTGATGCTTTGGTGAAAAGGCAGTGTAGCTTTTGTGAAGGGAGTTTTTTTGTGTGGAGATAAGGAGAGAGGTAGTGTCATAGTTTAGTAACAGATTAAAACATGTAAAAAAACCCAAACAAGTAGATGCTCAGTTTTCACAGTGGAGAGGTTTAGCATGAGAGTCTTGGAAAGATCAGCTTTGTGGCCTTTTGTACAGCTCAATGTACCTAATAAATGATCTAGGAAAATGAGGAGGAAGAGAAGCTATGTTTGCTGGTTATGCTAGGTTATGGAGTGAGCTATTTTGAAGGTGAGCTGTCACAGACTGCTGAAAGACCTCACCAGCCGGTGTTGACAAGGTGGTAAGAGGGCAAATGAAATTACTGTTAAAAGGAGAAAGCAATTTCTATTCAAAAAATACAGAGTAGACATCAGAAGAGGTGCCAGAAGAACCATGGTAGTGAGCACTGGCAAGGAGCAGCATCTTTATAAGGAATGTGTAAATAGCTTAGGATTCTTGGCCTAAAAAAGAGACACTGAGAAAGGACAAGACAAACGTGTTTAAAATCACAGTTGACATGGAAAAATAAAGTAAGCAAGAATTGTGCACCATCACTTCTGTTTGCTAAACTCTGTCAGAGGATAAGCGCATTCAGTAAGCAATGGGACAGAGCCTGTATTTAGCAAGAAGAACAGAAATATCACACATTCCTTTTCTTCATATTGTTACAAAAAGGAGACATATACCCTAGGAGATATACTTCCTCTTAGTGTGTAGATGAATTAGAGCCCTCTATGGGTTAAGTGCTTAAAATTCTTGTTCTTCTTTTTGCTCTGTTTTTTGGGAGATGTGCTATTTTTGGTGGTGTTGTTGTGTCTTCCCCCCATCACCCATCTCTTGAGCTGTGGATCTTACCTGAGTACCTGTTTTCAAGTAGTCATAGGTTTACTTGTCAGGATCTTACTCAAGAGATACAGCAATTTAAAGAGTCTTTTGGTTCTGAACTATAAGGGAGGTTCCAATGGTGAGAAGTTTTGGTTGGCAGCCTCAAAAGGGCTGTCTGTGTGCACAGAGAATTAACATAGTCCTACACTGCTTCAGTGATTCCAGGACTACACTAGGTTAACTAGTGCCTGCTGCAGGAAACTGGTAAAGGCATAGTCTTTGATTTTTCTTACATCAGTGGTGTCAACACATGAATTTGAACATGGTCTTTCCAACATCTGAACTGTTGTACAGGCACTGATATTTCGACCAAACGTCACACCTCTGGTAAGCTGTATAGCATGACATGTGTCTTAAGTTACTGTCTACAATCAAGGCACCTATATTTGCTGTCCCAGTCTTTTTCCTCTTCTGTATTCCCTATCTTCACCATTTGCAGTTAGACTGGCACTTTTCTTTTTTGTCTGGCATCCATTAACAGGTTACTGTCACCTTTCTGGTCTGGTGTTAGGGCTTGTTTGTTTGTTTTGTGGTAGTTTGGTTTTTTGAGAGAAACTTCCTACAAGAAGTGAACAGTCAGGTGGCTTTATGGTCCATTGACACAGTTCTTCCTGATTCATGGGGAAAATGAGTTTATATAGTACTTTCTGCCATGGAGGAGAGAGAAGACGGATGTCTGTTATAAATTTTAAAATATTAAGCACTTTCATGTCCTTTTTGAGGTTTAGAATTGGTGCTGCTTCTGTCATTGCACCAGGCAGTGATGCTTTTTCCCAACTTCCAAGACTTAAAAATACCAAGCAGATCTTCCAGCTGGAAGTGTCTTTGATTCACGCTAGTTCAGGACAACCACCTGTAATGTGGTTTTGTTTTCCTGGCCTCTGGGGTCTTTTTCAGTTCATGAAGTCCTTACTAGTGGTTGAAGAGACTCAGTCAGGGGAGCCTATTCTACCATTTTTCTCCATGCAGTTAGCATAAATGACTGATCATGCTTCAGATGTTAGGGTTTTGCCCTCGTTGATCCTGCAAAGTTTCATCAGAATGCTGGGCTCTTGTGGATATATTCTCAGTTTTTACCCACCTCTTGAACATGAAAGTCTTCAAATAATGTTGTGCTAGTATATTTTTTGTGTAGTCTAATTAAATCAACCAATGTCCTTGCTGTACATACAATAGTCAGAAGTTAAGGTAAGCTTGTGCCTCTATAGCAGATAAAAAGTAAGATTTAAAAAAGCAGGTTTTATTTAAACTATTGGTTAAGAGAGCAAGTGTGACCAAACTTCGGTTGCTTAGCTGGTTGGTCAGGATGGAAGACATGTGGTTGGAATAGTATTAAAAATTGGAATAGCCTTAAAGATGTGTACTGTAGGATTTCAGCTGTTAAGTTTTCTTAGATCTCTGTTGGGCATTTCTAATCAGGATTTTGGGATCATCATAAACTTGACATGTTTGGATGGATTTTTTGCATCCTTTCTTTTTAAAGCAAGGGCATTAAGAAATTATAAAGAGAAAATCTTGGAAAACAAAAATCAGAATTAGTCTGAAAATTGGCTTAACTGTTTTTCATAGAAGATTATGGTAGACATCTCATACAGAAATTTTTGTTCTTAGTATTAAAAATCTTGGACGCAATTGATGGCAACTGCCATAAAATGAGAAAATTAAGTAATACTACTGTGCCTTTTGTTATTTTTTAATAACTGCTATGCTCATATAAAACCCCCAAGTGCAACTAAACAACACTGATTTTAAAGCTTAAAAAAATTCCAGGAACTTTAAAGTTCTAGATTTTGGTTATTTCATTCTATTGTCTGGTATGATAGTTCCCATACTGTGTTTCTGTTTGTTTTTAAGACAAAAGCACAGTATGGGCCCTGCTGCAATCACCTTTTCCTTTGTGTCTCATTTTCTCTCTTGTGCCACTTATAATTTTTATTCCAATCTAATAAATCCAGAAGAGATTATTAACTTGTGTTCCATGCTGTGACTTAACTGAATTTAAATGCTGGTGTTCCTCACCAGGTGGGAGTCAGTGGTCTACTAAAAATGCCGCTTGCTGGAAATGCAGATTTTTTGCATCTTCTTCCTCTTTTTTGTATGTCTTGTGCATAGACTCAGGTAGGTCGCACTGCTTAATTCAGTGAGGCTTTATTAGCATAACAGTGCATTTAACAATTGCAAGAATACAGGAAAAAAAGGGATACAGGAGAGAAGGTACAACTGGCACAAACATTTGCTCATTGATGTTTGTTGGTACTGCTGGTTTTGCATGTCACAGCAAATTAGTATATCCTATGCTACTGTCTTTTCTCTCAGAAGCCTGTCTTCAACTTTTTGCATGAGTATCAATGTGTGCTCTGTTGTGGAGAAAAATCACCTTTTTGCATTTGGATTTTTGTTAAGCCAAGTCACAAGTTACACCACTCTGAGATCCTATGCTCAGTTTTTATCTCAAAGATTTCATTGTTTTTCATAATGACAGCAAAAATGTTTGTAAGCCTGTTGTGTTGTTTGGATTTGTTTTCTGCTCATCAGGAAACTGTGGTTGTTAGATTAATTTATTTTTTTTTTAGTTTTGACTTTGTAGATTTTATAATGAAATGTTTGCTACTTGAGATTGAAATAGCTTGAGCTGTCTTTTCTTCTTGATGACTTAAATGGGTGAAATCACCCTGGTAGTGCACTGTAGTAATTTGTTTCTGGGGTTTTTATGTTCCAAATACAAGATCAGACTGGAGAAGTAGGAGTAAGGGTTTTTGACTGTGTATTCTTCCAGTCATTAATTATTAAACCAATCTCTAAGACTGTATTCCTTTTAAGAAAAAAATGCATTTAAGTATCCTGGAATCTCATTTCAGTAGTATTTTTAGTGGGAGTGGAAATGGCATGTAGTGTTTTTGTGTTTTTTTTAGAGACGTACAACCTTTTACTTTAAATGTTTGTAGCTCACTGACTTTTTGGTGCTGATATTGCGTGATTCAGTAATATACAGTCTTTACAATATTGTAATCTCAGTCTATTCAGAATTTTTCAGGATTAATTCTTATTGTGGAAATTTAGCATGATCAAACTGTGACTTTGTAGATGATTTTTCTTTTTATTCTCCCATGTGATGGTGTCTGTGCTCTTAGTGGCTTCAGTAAGAGTCAGTTTCAAGCAATATTGCACATACTTGTCACTAACCTGTTTTACAGATACAGTCCAAAAGATTATTTTGTCTTTTGTAGGACAGAGAGGAAAATGGATTTTGCCAGTGTATTTCTCTTTCTTTTTTAAGCTGGTTTTCTTCCTCTGCAGCTTCTGTTTTATATTCTTCCTAAGTTCCCATCTCTTACTTAATTCGCTGTGCTTCCTTTGCCTCAGAAGCAGCTAACAAAGAGAAAGAAAAGGACAAGAAGTATCCGTAACAGCAGTCCTTATGGCTTTCACAGAGATAGGGAAACTGAATAGTTGCTGTTCATTGCTTTTTTTAGTCCTGGATTAATTTGTGATGGCATGATGGGTCCACTTCAGCTTGGCGTAATGAACTACTGCTTACGTGGTGGAGATGTGATAATTGGGAATGTGGGTGCTGTTACTCAGTTGCCATTCTAAGTGAAGTTAAGTTTGGTTTTACCGCTTCCATTGCCCCTTCTGAGGTTTGTTTGGCTTCATGCCCCTCAGGAGCAGTAGAAAAACCAGCAAGGTTTTCTTTAGCATTCATACAGTGGTGGCTGTCCTCCTCTGATCCAGCTTTTAGTGGGAGATAAGGCTTATTTTTCCAATAGTTTTGGAGTAATCTGTTAACAGTATAGGAATGTGAAAGCTCAGGAATCTTGAGATCCTTCTAGATTCTGAATGTAGGGCACCTGGTGTTTCAGATGCTTCTGTCCTGTGGTGGTTATTTTCTCACTTTCTTAATTAGTCTAGTCCCTAAATTTATATCTTTCTAGTTCTCTGTTCTTTCTTTGTAGCACTAGTTTACAATACTTTTGGCTTTCTCTTGCAGTGGGAGTTTTGCTTGTCACAGTTCAAGATTGCTTAGCATTTTGCATGCTATGAAGGGAAACTTTTTTTTTTCTATTCTAGCAACCATGGGAAAATAAGTGAAAATACAGGAAAAAGGAACTCTACTCTTGGTTCTTGACCCTATCAGCAGAGAAGTTAGGAACAGCTTTGGGAGCAGTCTTATTTATACCTTCCAAAACAGGGGAGGAATTATGAAGAATTTCAAGAGTACACCTCCAGTGAGTGATCTTTGCTGAAAATTCAAGTTGAGAGGCTTTTCTGCAAGTCTCAGTAGGGGAGATTTGGATGTTTTCATGTAGTTGTAACCTGGAAATACAGATTTCGTATTCCCAAATTCAGCATGGGCAAGGAAGATACTCCTGTCTTGCTTCGAAAAATGTACTGTTTTCTGCCTTTTTTTTTTCCTTTTAAATATTTTCATTTAAATTTCCTTTTTTTTCCTTTAAATGTGAGGGAGGGATGAAAGATTCAGGTTAAGCACCTGAAGTTTTTGGGGCTGGCAAAAGCCTAAGTCTGTTTAAGGGAATTTTCTGTACCATTCTCTCTGTGGGTACCCTAGAAAATGGCAGGTCTGTTAGCTGTCAGCATCTGATGCACTTCCCTTCAGGGTGCAGAATGAATATACACACACACAAAAAGACAAACTGCCCTCAGTTCTAGGACATACCCGTGTGACAAGCTCAGACTTTAAGTAACCTGCAGTACTAGATGGCTGGCTGCTTATACGAGCTTCCTGCTTTGCTCTGCAAGGTACACACCGTATCTGAAATTGAGAATTTAGAATTTACATTATCTTTGGATTGGAGCATTTTAGGACTTAAAACTAGAGACTTGGAAGTGATACCAACAAACTTACGTAAGGAATAATCCTTTCTTGCGATGTAAAGTAACTTATCCTAATTGTGGTAAATTACATCAGACATGTAATCAGAGATTATGTCCATAACTTAGGAAGACCCTTATGTATAACTTTTAAGATTTTTTTCAGGCCACTTCCAGAAGTCTGTTTCTTACTTTGGAAATAGTTGAGAGGTTGAATGCCAGAATAGCTCTTATGAAGTCCAGAGTGCAGGTAGTACAGGTTTCTGTTGCTTATCTGCAAAGCTAGTAAAGGGTGGGTACCTTGTGGAGAAACCTGCCATGGGTTAGATCAGTCGTTATATAAAGCATAGACAGCAGTTACAACAGTATGTCAGTATATTGCTAAATTTCTCCAAAATATACTTCCTCTGGTAGTCATGCCATGAGGTCATACCAGTCTTTTGCTGATACTAATTAACTCAGTGTAATGTAGACTTAAGTGATCTTTGCTTCAGATAAACAGTATGATTTGTGGTCAGTTTGGTTGTATTTTCTGGGTTTGTCTTTCTAAGGGTGATTTGTATGACCTTAAATATGTGTGGTAATTAACCAAGAGAATAAGAAAGTATCTGGAGATCATGATATTGCATGGTTTAAGCAGCATCATTACAGAAAAGGGAAATCAAATCCTTACTGCAGTACTAGAATTATCTAATCAATAGAAATAGTGGATGCATGAAAACCAATTAACATATTTTATGTGACTATCAAAGCACCTCTTGATGGTAAGATTGCTCAAAAGAGGTTCCTACCCACTGTGTCAAAAGGTAAAATATGAACATGGATCACAGACTGTTGAATACTGAAGTTACTCGTTCTCCTTATAACTTCAGAGATACAAAAGGAAAAGCTGGCACATCCAGAACAAAAAGAAAGAATTCTTAATAGAGTGTGTTGCTCATCCTTGGGACTCATTGCAACAGGAAATTGCCAGTGCTGATACCTTTAGAAAGTGTGCTAGATGCATCCCTCAGTATGTAGTAGACAGAGGGGGGTTTGGTTTTGTGGTGTAAGGTGTCAGTGCAAAATAGTGACTTCCCTTCCAAAATCGCCAAATCATGTCTGTGTCAGAGCCACTTAAATTTAAGTCTTACAAAATTAAAAATGTGGAAGAACCAGGCTTCTCCACCTAAATTTTATTGCTTATCGCTTAAAAGCTGTTTTAATTCTTCGTTAGTTCTAGGCAAAACAGGTAAAAATTGAATTTTCTTCTCATTTGATCTGAGGATTTTCAGGGTGGGGGTGGAAGAGAGTAGCAAGGAGGAAGAATTTACAGCCAGAGGGAAAATTCCTTCTAACATGTGACTCAACTAGAAGAACAAAGGAATCATAGTTGCAAGTAATCTAGTATTTAGCCCAATTAAAATCTTTACTTTTTGCATTTTCCTCTAGCTTCATAAGATTGTCTTTGCATAGACTTAGTGCAATATACAGGTAGTCTGAAATGCGCTTACATGATTTTGCACAGTGCTGCATGCTGAGACAACTGCATCAATGTTTCCGTCTAGCAATAAATGTTTTCTGCCTTCAAGCTGAAGCTTATTTAGCTTGGCTTATCGGGTGCTGCTGTAGCAACCATCAGTCTCCAGGCAACTGAGGCACATTGACCTCTTCGTTGAACTGAGTGTAGCACTACTTCAGTTTAGCTGCCTGAGACAATAGTAATGGTGTTGAACATGAAAAATGTGAAAATAAAAATATTTAGATGAAAACAAATGTTTAGGTTCGAAAACGTAGGTGTAGGTGTACGTGGTATATGCTTTGTTACAAGCTGCAAAGTTCTTTGCTGAGGCAGTGCCTGTATAGACCTTGCATAAAATGTTGGGAATCTTGCAAGCATTTTTACACAGCAGTAATTCTGCTACAGTAGGTTTTTACTTAGATAGTAAAGACTGTTGGGGTTTATTTAGAAAGTTAAAATATCTGTGGTTTTGAATAAGTGACTGATTATTACTACTATTTTTGAAATGATAGATGCTCTTGAAAGTAGTGTTCTTTCAGATCCATTGTTTGCTGTATTAGAGTGTCTGGCTTTCTTTAGAATACTCATGTGAAGAAAACAAATTGCTATATGGGTATACTGGGTTTGTTCCCTAATCAAGTCATTCTTTCGGCTAGTCAGTATGAGAATGAAATTGTGATTCCTGATACAGAGGTTAATGTTCTTAAGGAAAACAGATTCTTGGGTAAGATATTGCTTCCATTGTCGGTGTAGAGCACATACAGGTTAAGTGCTATGAAAACAGAAGTAGATGGAAAGGATGGAGGAACAAACTTGAGGTAAAAGGGATTTGTATTGAAACTATAGCTCGGGTTTCAGTTAGGTTTGTGGGGGAGGTGGAGGAATCATAGGGTCTTATCTCTGTTTAGCCTCCTTTTTTAAAAACAAAACAGACATGCAACAAACCCTCTCAATTGAGGTAGCATTCTACTAAGTCATTATAGAAGTCTTTTTTATGTCTAATTTATAAATAAATAGATTTTAATTGGTTAAAATTTTCTATAATCAGTTTAGCATGGAAGAGATGAGTAAACTGGTAGTACAGTTGAGGTTATAGCTCTTACACATTATTGGAGGAGAGGCCTTGTACTCATATGGTTTTTAATGACTTGATGTGCCCTTGTTGTACACTGGGCAGAGGTATAAATTAGTTTCTGTAGGTGTGCCATTAATTTTTCATTTTGCCTTTCAAATCCCACTGTGTTTCCCAATTGCATTCATTCATGCCCTTCTTGGAAAATACTTGAGTGCTGTTGTTTGGAGGTTAGATGGTTTCATTTAATGGAAGGATTTATTTATACATTCACTCAAAACAATTGATTCTCAAAGACAGTATTTGATTATTTGCTTATTCATAAACAAGTGTCTTCATTACAGCTAGAAGTTTGAAGTACTTATTTTTACTACTAACATAAAAATTACTAATGATGTGAATAATGTACCCATTGGATGATTTTACATGTCACGTACACAGTTTTCCTGACAGATTTTGATTACGATAATTTATAAATTTGTAATTAAAGCCCTTTGTAATTGAAAAGTTGCTTTTGTCTTTTAAAATACCATGAATGCTTTTTCTGATTTCAGCTTTTACAGCCTCCTAATTAAGCTTTTCAGTTAATTCCTTTATTTTAGCCAGTTAATGAAAACACTGATAGTAAGTTTGCACCTTGTTTATCTGTATTAAGCAAACCAAACCCAAACTTTAAGGACTTCAAAGTGCTTGGATGGTAATAGTGGCATATGGGAAGGGATATCTTTTCAATTCCACTATTGCTTTCATAGAATAAGTGAGTAAAAGACTACAGTGAATGTTTGGGGTTGATCCGTATTCATGATGTATGTGTGATAGCAGGTGAGGTGAGGTTGCCTGTAAAAAAATACACCTTCCACTTTCAATCATCAGTAGTGCTGGAGGCTGTTTTAGTAGATAAGTCAATAGAGTTTGTTTGAAAATCAGTTATGTTCAACTTACAACTGTGAAAGCCAAAATATAAATTAAGAAGGTATAAATGCAAGTATTGGTTTAGTTAAGATACAGTGTTTATCGTGCTGCATTTTAGTATTGTGTTAGTTATTTTGAAAAGTCATATGATGATTTTCAGAAGAAATGTGGAAATAGTTTTTTATTAAGGAATTTCTGTGTTGTCCTCAATTCCGTCCTTGACTCCATCTGTATTTCTTGGCATATAGGAAAATAAACAGGAATTTAGATTTTTTTTTTTCCATTGGAAACAAGGTCTAGATAACATTTATAAACAAATTCCATGTTTGTGGTGAAAATATTCAAGCATTGTAATGCATGAAAAGCTGTTGATGTGGCAGAACTCAGGCATCCTAGAAATCTGCTTGCATTGCTGCAGTTAACTGCAGACTGACCACCCTGGGGTATAGTGGCACCCTAGATGAATAACAGATTTCAGAGAAGGCAAGTGAGGACGTGTAGCTGTGGTCCCTCCACATTTCCTAAATGAAGTTAAAGATGGTACCAGGAGTACTGAGACAATAAAAGGAAGCATTAACACGTTCTTCCCATTGCATTGAAAGAAACAGCAAGAAAACCAAGAAAAAACAGCGGTTACGTGCTCTCCGTTACATAACTGGCCATAAAAATTCTAGGGATAAAAGTCACTTTTCTTCACTTCCCAAGTTAAGCTAGGAAACATAAAGCCAGGTTGCTTTTGCTGCTGTCACTTGATAGGCATCTCTTCTCACTTCTCAAGTAAAGCAGTTAGTTTATATATGTTATCGATTTTTGATTAACATTATGTACATAGCATTAATGTGTTTTCATATCTAACCTCATTTAATTGCAATGCAGGTTTTAATTTTCATGTTATTTTCAATAGTACATTGTTCTGATAAACGGTGCTTATCATTGACCAAAATACATCAGCTTAAGATAACTTAGCAAGCAGTTGGCCTAGTGCTTGAATTTTCTTCCATATGTCATGAAGAAAGGCAATTGGATGGAAAGGATTAGTGATGTCTTTTCAGAAATGTAGCAGGGTAGCTCGCAGAAAATTTAGGTTGCAACTTCATGTGCATTAACATTTTTTATGCTTTCTGGTAGTAGTTGGCCGTGAGAAATAGTTGATGGTGATATCTAGTGCTCTTGATTGCTTTGTGTTAATAGGAACAAAGGGTAGTTTTGCAGCTTCCATCACAGCATCGTGCTGTGATGAAGAACCTAGAATGATTGGTAGATAGCATGACCCCAACCACATTAATCTGGTACTCATACTCTAAGGGGTATAGACAGTAAAGGAGCAAGGTTTTTATTTTAAACAAGAAATAAAAATAACCTTTGAAATTATTGTTGACAAATACATATTAGCTGAAGTAGGTAATTAGGTGAACTGTCACTAATTGTAAAGCATCACCATGATATAATGCAAAGCTACAATATAGCAATGACTATTTTTAAAGCAGAGAGGAAATGGGATGTTGACTGGATATAAACTGATTAAGAAGCATCTTGGAATTGGTTGTTCCAGCCATCCATGTTGTCCTATCATGAAAGGAGGAGAGTTCAGTAATGGTTTAACTACAATTAAATCCCTCCCCTTTCTTTATGGAAACTCAACTGTAGGCATTTCAGCATTAGCCTAAACAATGGTTTTGAATATGTTAAGCCCCTAACAATTAGGGAGCAGTTTGGGGCATTGAATAATGTGGAATGATGCAATTGAACCTGACAGCTTCAACAGTCAGCCTACTCATGGGACCCGAAAGTTGTTCACACTTGGTTTCATCTCTCATCACACGCTGAGTATTAAAACCTTACTGGTGTGGAGCTGATGCAGAAATGAGGCCTGTTATCAGAAAATATTTCATAGCATAAAACTTGAAAGGTACAGGGGAATAGGCATGCTCAAAGGTTCTTAAATGTTTGAGACCTAATCTAATTGTGTACACATAAGTATTGTATCATTTTTCACTCTCTTGGTGGTTTTTTTGTTGTTGTTGTTTGGTTTTTTGTTTGTTTGTTTGGTTTGTTTTTTTTTTTAAAGGACATGATAACTTTTGAAATGAAGAAACTGTTTTTCCTGGAAATTTAAGTAAATATCCAGTTATGAATGCAAATAGTTGTCACTATTACTGTTACAGTAAAATACAGTTTTGGAGTGATGCAAGGAAATATCAAACTACTTCAAATACTTCAGATGATATGTATATATACAAGTTAAATTTAGTTAAGTTGCAAGTCGTATTCTTCTAATTAAAGAATATACTTGCACTTTCTTGCTGTAGAGGAAGTGTTTTTAGGCATCAATCAAATATCAATCGTTTATTCTTACTGCACTTGGGCATTCCGTGAATTGCAGTGTGTCTTCCTTCAGTGGTGCTCTGCTGCTTATTGCTTTACTGATTTATTGAACATGCCATAAATGAAAGCAGGGTATGCTATACCTCTAAATGGGCTTAAATCCTTCTGCTAAAATCTTTTCAAGAAAATTTGCTGCCTTTTCAAAAGAAATACTTAGCAGTCTCTTTATTTCATTAGTCTATGCAATGTTGATTATTTAAACAGAATCAGCTGAAATAAAGAATCGTACAGCTTTAAAAGTTCTACATTTTAGAATGTGTTTCAGTCCTGTGACCTTAATATGTATTGACAGGATGATTGCGCATTTTTAATAAATGCTAGCTACAGCTTGTTTTGACTGTGAGTGAAACATGAAGCTTCTATTTCACCTTTAAATAATGTAGCACTCCTCCACCTTCTCTACTTTCCTGTCAGATGAAGTCGTCACATACGTAATAGAGCTTTGCAAATCGTTATTCTTGTCATTTTACCTTGCCATTTAAGAAAAGTATTTTCAAAGTTTTTATTTACCTTCAGCTTACTTGAACAATTTATTAATGTGACTTCTTGCTTTGAGAGCTGCTTAGGATACATGATGGCATTAGAACTTCTGTAGTTCCAACTTGTTGTAGGACACCTTTACTATTATTTTAAAAGTATAAACAGGGGTTAAGTTTAGGGTGAGCCACCACTTGTGAAAAAACTCAAGTTCTTAGATGTTGTTTAAGTCTTTTGATCTGTTGTATCAACCCACTTAGCAAACATTGTTTAATTCCTTTGATGTCTTTTGTTTTGTGATGTAATGGTTACTCAACAGACTTTAGCAACTCCTTCCAAGATACTTAGATACTTTCAGAAAGTTCTTAAAGCTATTTGGTCATGTTTCAGTCAAATAAACATGTGTTTGCCTTGCTGATTATAACTGCCCTTCCATCATAAATTAATATATAATTGTTTTTGCAGCTTTAACCAACCTTGCGGTGAGGCTTACACAAAGTAAAAATATAGCAGTTTCTGTTTAAAATGTGAGCAGTACACTTATTAGAATTGAGAATTATTTTATAGAAATATTCAAAAACTAAACAGAAATAAGACCAGGTGTTTGTAGTTAAAAAAACCAAAAAAGCACAAACTGTATTAGTAGAATTCGTAACTTCAACTGGTTTATTTAAAAGAAGTATATAAATTTTATTTTGGTAGTCTTGTCTCTTAGATATGGGAGCAAATAATGGTTGAATCTTGAAATATTCCATTCTGTAAGGTTTCTTCAGTGAAAGGATTTGACAGAAAACTACATTGCTTTTCAAGTTGGTTTTGGTTTTGAGAGAAAAACAGCTGTAGGTTACTAAATAGTTGAGTTGGAATAGGCACTTATTAAGGAATATAGCAGGCGCTGTGTGGTATTGCTGCCGTCATCAGTAAGTGTTACAGTACTAATACGTGCTGTACTTCTGGAAGCAGTTATATCTGAGTAGGTGGAAATGCCTGTAGTATTTTTAAGATTTAAAACTAATTGACATTAATTCTAGAAAAGACATGCAGTTCCTTAAAAAAGGGAAATAGCCACATTCGGAGTGAAACTGTAGTTTCTGCAATCTTGTGCATGTACCTTTAAACTGAGAAGTGAAAAAACCCCGATCATTGTAAATAATTACTTGTGGCTTTTTCTAACTTTGTGACAGTAGAAGAATGTAAGTATCAGGCACAATTTCTCACCAGTATATAGTAAATAAAGCATCATTGAAAACAGTTGTGTGAATTCATAAAAGTCCATTCATCAAGTTTAATATGTTGGCTGAAAGCCAAAACTTAATGGTAGTGTGTGATTCTTTCCAGAGACATAGTTTATACTCTGTAATATTTTGCTGTAATAACCAGTATGTTTCCTCTGTCTCTTGTGTGCAGTTATACTTGTCAAAATGTCCCACAAATTGAGTTCCTTACTGTTCATCTCTATTTTTTGTTTCCCCCCTCCCAAAAAGTAAAGGTTGTTTACATTTTCTTAAAAGATTCATTTTGAGACCAGTGATAACACCAGTTGTGTATCTTTGACTTCTCCCTCCCCCAAGCGTTAAAGTCCTTGCTTTGTTCTGAAGTAATTTTTTTCATCAGGTAGGAAAATGCCTTTTTAATAAGGCAGTGCCTTTCTTTTTTCTTTGATTGCCTGTCCCTGCAGTTCGGCATTTAACACAAATCTTTTCTTCGAAAGGGAAAAAGCGTAAGCAGCCAAGGAAGAAGGTATTTTTATTGCATTGGATTATGCAAGATTTTGGCCAGCCTCCTTAGCTTCATCTGTTTAAGGGTTCATTTTCGCTTGTTTGGCACAAGGCCCAGCAGAGACCTTCAGAATTGTGGTTAGCAACATGAATGAACACAAACTTTGGGAGCTCTTCAATAAGTAGAGCTGGCCAACTGCCAAAAATACAGTTCCTTATATGGGGTCAGGGCAAAGCTGTGATTCCCCAAGCCCCCTATTGTATAGAAAACATACTTGTAATGGCTGTTTGCGTTCTTTAAAATAAAAACAAAACAAAACAAAAAAACACCAGGCTTCCAAGTCTATCAAAATAGGAAGTAACAAAATAGTGTGCAGGTTTTACTAATGACGGAGTGGAGCAAAGGAAATATGGCTCTGTGTAGTTAAACTTATAGAGCTGAAAGTTGGACCTTTTGACCTCCACAGCCGGCTTGTGATGTAAGGAACCCAGGCATTTGTGAGACATCTGTTGTCTACCTGCCCTTATTTTGTAAATGGTTTAATAAGATTAAATAATTAGTAGGATAACCACATGGTCCTAGCATTGAGTGCATACTTCGGGATTGCGGGGAAGGCTACCCGTCCTGCTACACTGGGGTTGTTTTAAAAATGCATTTTAGGTATTTTTTAATATTTACTGCAGTAATTTTTATATTGGAAGGGGTTCTTTTTAGTTAAAAGTCTTGCCAATAACAAGTAAATCATGCTTTAAAACCTGATACATTTTCAGAGTGCTGCAGTTTTATTTCTATACTGATGAATGGAAAGGGATATTTTTTCTTTTATATTGTTTTTAGAAAGCATTGAACTTAAAATAAGAATTGTGCATTATGAATATATTCTTTAAAATATATTTAGCATTTCTCCCTCTTTTTTATGAAAGGGATTCAAGTACTAATTGGTTTCTTGCAGGCAAACACCCTACCTGGATCATCTCTCAGTCTGCCGCCATCCCACATGTACGGCAATAGGCTGAATCCAACTTCGGCAATGGCAGCACTCATAGCTCAGGCTGACAACAGCCAAGCAGGTAAGTGTCCCGCTGCTGGTGGCAAAGGTGCAACTTTACAGACTTCGGTGTTCTTGAAAAGATTGTGGAATTTTATTTTTGAAGCCTGCTCAGCATCTGTATAAAGTTGTGATGTGTTGGAAGGAAATTCTCGGTTGTCCTGCAGAGCAGAGCGAGTTTCCTCCACCACCCCCCACCCCCACCCCCCTTTTTTTCTTCCCTTTTTTTTTTTTAGTCCCTGAAATGTAAATGTTTAAGCAGAGCCATCAGCAGGCAGGAATGCAACAATGTCTCCTGTGACTTCTGTGATTGATGTGTTCAGTTCGGAGCTCTTTGCAAGGAGGGTAACACAGCTCTGGGTTTTGTCGTGAATAGCTGAAACCTTTATTTGCATAATTCATGAAATTGCATTACATACAACTCGGTGTGAAAGAGATCCCGTTAGAGAACTTGCGCAGCATTTAATAATCTTGTGAATATTTACCGGTTGGCATTTGGGTCCACCGGCTCTCCTCGTTGGTTTTAATGAGCTGCGGGCTTTGCTTTGTCTCCTTCCCCGGTAAGGATTTGTTGACATGTCCTGGTAGCCATGCCTGTCTGGGGGAAGGGAACGAGTTTAGCAGTTTACCAAGAATGGATCAGTCATGTCTTTGCCCTCCAAGAGGTCGGAGGTCGCTTGACTCAGAATGGGGGGAGGGCAACCTTGAAGGGGGCAGATAGGGTTATTTTATTGAGAGGCCATAGGGAAAATAACCCTTTTGAGTCCTTCCAAGCAAAACGTTTTCGTATATTTAATGAGGCCTTTTTTGTTTGTTTTACTACCTTTCTAGCAAGGGTCTTTCCTATGCTTCTGCTTATAAATAGGAATTAGTGAATTACACGCTTTCATAAAGTTTTCAGTAAATTTGCAGAATAAGGTGTGCTTGTTAGACGGCAGCAGCAAGTTTAATGCGTTCCATATTTTATGAGTTGTTTTGGGATGCAAAGTGTTAAAAAAATACAGAGCATCAGGATTTGCTGTGATAAGCATACAGATTAGCTGTCCACAGCTGTGATTCATTACTTTCACCGTACAAATTAAAAGTGGCTGAGGGGAGGGTACTGCAAATGCAAACCACGCTTCTGTGCTGTAAAACTGAAAGGAATGAAAGAAGTGAACATAATCCATGGCCTGGTACAGCCTCAGAAATGTGTAAGGACAACACCTTACATGCTACAGTTCAGCAATCTTAAACTAGTTACGTATTCGCTCTTCAGCAGTAACTACAGATAGAAGTTGAGATTTAAGGTATTTTTAAAATATCTACATCAGCTTTAAAACTCTTATCTAAGTTGAGTCGATTTATCAGCTGTGAAATATTTACACTGCAGATCAAGATCTCGGAGATAATAGCCGCAGCCTTGTTGGCAGAGGAGGTTCACCCAGAGGAAGTCTCTCACCACGGTAAGCATTATTTACACTGGAGAGTGCAGGCAAAGGAAATGTTTTAAGATTTGGAAACTTCACTGTCTTTTTACTGGTCATACGTAAGTGTTTTAAAAGCTGTATATTTGTGTTTGTGTGTACACACACATTTGTACATACATTTATTTTTCTATAGATATAAAAAAATCCCAAACCCCTAGTATGTTCAGATAGCTAAAAAATGTGCTGAAATTTACTTTTATATCAACTGAAATTAGGTTTACAAATGAAGGACTTTATGTTGGAAATGGAGACTTTCTTTAGGGGGATTTATCTATGATTTACTCCACATGTACTACTTATCTCAGATTAGTTATTTTTAATCTTATTTGCAAAAATTCCAAAATCCCATAGATTTAAGACTACAGTGATCACGGGAATAAGATGGTCTGAAAAGTTAAATATCATTAAACATTTCAATCAAATATTTTCTTCGTTATCCATCACCACTTTGAAATATGCAACAATTCTTGGGGTGGGGGTGGGGAAATACCTTTTTTTGTCCTGCTGCATTTCACCTCTACTACAGAAGTTTGGCATGATAATTCTGCTGGAATTACATCCTGTTATTTTGGTTTAAAATACTTGCTGTTAAAATTTCAATATTGTGTTTTAAACACTTCAGTAATATTTTTTCCATGTATTTTAGTGAGCCTTTGTTTTCAAAAGATTTTATTTTTATTCCATATGAATTAGATTTTACAGTGTTACTACTATTTGTTTTGGGGGTTTTTTTGCTTGGGGGCTCACCATGGGGATTTTATCTTGCAAAGGATTTTAGGATACCTGAAAAAATGGTAGTTACACAAATACAGCATTGTAACAATGAATTTGATTGTTACAGCATGTGTTTATTACAGTAATTTATAATAAATACCTCCAAATTAGATAATTTAATGTACATGCCTGGTGTTGTTGATCTTGTATTATATTCTTTCATTAATCAAAAAAAGACTTCTTGTTGAATGGGGTGAGAATATCCATTATAGTACTTCGGTGCTATTAACTAGTCATGAACTGGCTTT
>JBCJKH010007958.1:11160-27300 GCA_039877255.1 Loriculus beryllinus | reverse complement strand
ATGCCTGAAATTAGGATAATGGAAAAGACCAAATTGCTACCCACTCAGTGAGCTCTGTCTATCCTTTATAGTAACTGGAGTGCAGGAGACTTGCAATAAAAAGGAGATATGATGAAGGCTATTATAAGGCATATGCACAAGGAAGTCAAAGCAAGGTTTCAGAAGTAGTCTCCATTTTACGTTTTCTGCTTCAGCCTTTACCATGTGCCCAGAAAGATACTTGTAAGTTGGGCTTTTGATGTAATATGAGTCACGCTTCTTTGTACTAGTGCCTATGAACAATAGGTTGCAAAAGAATTGGGCATAAAGAGGCCAAATGTGTTATCACTGAAACGACTACTACACTTGTCACTGGTGTCGGAAGATGTCGGCTTAGATCCTTAACAGATCAAGCCTACCACTCTTTATTACTCCTTTTGTATGTGAGGAAACTGAGGAGCAGAAGAAAGTGGAATTATCGTCTGAAGTAATTCTGCCTGTTTTCTCTACATGGAACCAATAGCTTTTAAACTAGTATTCACATGATGAATGCATCTAGAAATGGCAGGAAAAGTACAGGTTTGTTCCTCTCTTCTTCTCTGCCTGCTTCTCACCTGGAAGAAATAGCTTGACAAATGCAAATGGTCTGTTTGCTTTATTTGCCAGTTGCTTTGTGCTTATGGGAATGCATCTGCCTACGGGATTCCATGGGAGTTTCTCCTGAGGAAAGGCTGAGCTGGAGCGTTGAGGGAGCAAGCGAGGCTATGGTACCATAGGTCCTTAAGTCCTGAGCTTGGTGTTGTTCTCATGAGGTTTAGGCTCTTGGTTGCTGCCTTGAGGGATCTGCAAGTGGGGATGTTGTGTATGGGAGACGCAGTCTGGAACGTAAGCTCCAGACCAGGATGGGTTTAAGAAAGAGATCAAGGCCTTGAGGTTGGGAATAACAGAGAGCCTGAGAAGCAGCAAGAACTTGAGTGGTGAGCAGTCATACACCAGAGGTTTCTCCCTACTCTGAATACACTGTTGTTGTTGTGTAGACTATGAATGTCTGTATTGCCTTCCTCAAATCTCCTGTACTCAAAATGGGTCACAGTTTTCTGGCCAAGCATGGGTGGGAATTTTTCCCACCATTGCTCCATATGTTCTCTGCTGATGAACTGATATGTTGTCTCCTAGGCCTCTGTGTCCAAGAATTACCTCCGGAAAACAGTTTACTACTCCCAGGGGGACACAAAGCAGTCTAATATGCTCAAGGGAGAGTTTTTCTTAGCAGAGCCTGAAATGGAAATACAGAAATCCCAGTACAGAGATTCAGAATTCTTGGGGAAATAAAGCAAGTCTTGAGCACTCTGTAAGCATGGAAAAAGAGTTGTGTCTACGTCTGTTGTTCTGAGGTGTCCCAGCATGGAATGACATTGTAAACTCACCAAATCCAATGACTTGAAGCCTATGCCTGTCTCCTATTTTGAGGACCTTCTGCTGAGATTGCCCTCCATGACAGCTTCATAGACCTTCCTCCTGCTCCTCTGGAGTTAAATGTCCGGCTGTTCAATGCAGAGTTGATGGTCACAAGGTGATCCACAGAGGTACTTCATGGAGGTGGCCAAAAGAGGGAGGTCCTGTTGGCAGGTCTGGAGGAAGAACACCATCCCTCTGCCAGTTAAGAATGGGAGTGGAGAGGCTATCAGTGTAGGGAAGAAAGAGATCTCGTTGCAAAGTGAAGGTGTGGTCAAACCTGGTGCATGTGTGGTCATGGAAATGTAGGTCTTGTGTTAGCATTTGTGATGTGGTGGGGATGTTGTAGTCCCTTCTGCTCCCAGATCAGATGGGGTTTCAACCTATCTCTGGTCAGCCCCTGATTCTGGCTTTGTTGCAGAATAAGTGCACACTGCCACAGCGCAGGGCTTGCTTTCTTCTCTTTATCTTCTGTGGGTTTGACCTGTCCCTGCAGAGAGCAAAATGTGCTGCTCATTCCTCTGCCTGCTCATATCCAGCCCCATTCAGTTCCATCTTTCACATACGATTCACTGCGTCTCAGCTTCACACAGTATCATCAATGCTGATATCCCCAACCTGTAATTTTCCAACTTCTCTCTTGCATACTTGCCTCTCAGCTTTTCTTGCTGTCAGGCGCAGCAGACAACAGAGCGTGCTGAGTATCTCTGAGGATACCATACAGAGCAATTCTGCTGCTTGGGAATTTGTGTGTGAGCAGCACAGAAATGCCTGGAGAAGCTAATCAGAATTGGAGATGGGCACTGGGTTTAAAAAGCACAGGTTTCAAGTGCTGGGGTGTAAACAGGAGGCCAGTTTGCTGCCGATGGCAGTGGAGCAGCGCACAGTTATGCAGAGCACAGCAAAGTGCTGAACAGGATTTCTGTCATTCCTCTGCTCCACTTTTACCAATGCCCTGTGCTTCTGCCCTGCAGCACCCCTGCCATCCCAGCTCTCACGTCTCAGGGTAGCCACTGAGTTACTTGAAAATTAGGCAAGGATATAACTGATCCTTTGAACAAAGTAGTTCTCTGTTCAGTAGCTTTTTTTGTACATATTAAATGATTAAATCTTTAGGGGGCTTTTCCCTGATGCAGTAATTGTGCTCTCATTAAATTGCCAGATAAAACTTACCTTCTATTAATCTATTTTTTGCTAAGAAAAACGTTTCATTTTCCACTGATAATCCTGCCTCACCTAATTCAAGGATGGCCAACTTGTGGCTTTGAAGCCACAGGCAGGTACTGAGTGATTGAAGCGTGACTCCCACAGGGAGGAACATCATATTACAGACAGCACACTGATGATGTTGGGACTGCTTTTACATCAGTATCTCCATGTGGGAAGAAGATCTCAGGGGTAAAAGTTGAATTGTCCCACATTACTGCTCTAGTAGAATGTGTTCCTGCCCATGGCAGGGGGCTGGAACTGGATGAGCTTTAAGGTCCCTTCCAACCCAGACCATTCTATGAGTCTATGATTTTATAAACTAGATTTATGCTTCAGCTAAACATGTGGTAGTATATGTGTGAAAAGGACCACAGAGAAACTATGTTAGAAGAAAGTTACTAAGGCTGCTAAATCAAGTATTAAACAACTAGCCAGTGTTTGAAATGTGGTTGCCTGTGCAACCCGAGCGTGGTCTCTTCTAGTCAATGTATTTCCATACACTTCTAATAACAAGAGCACATCTGATTTTTCTTCCCAGGGATTTCTACTTCATTTAGGCCACAGAATGGACAATGTTCACTTAATGAGCAGTTGCTCAATATTTTGTTCTCTCATAATAAGTCAGCGTGTGACCCCGTGGTTTCACTCAATAAATACTATTCAAACTCTGCTCTGAAATCAGAGATGATCATTTTCTCCTGGGCTTTTTGTCATTCTGAGCACATCCCTAACACTGCTTAGTAAATCTTTGCAACACCCATGTGGAGGTAACTGAATATTTTTACTCCGGTTTTGCAGATGGGCAACTGAAGCACAAAGAGGGGGTTTGGTCAGCAGAACTCCCTAATTTTATGTGCTTAATTTCAGGAAGAGAGGACCTGACTTTTATGAGTAGATTTTTATATTCAATTGCACGTGTCTGAAAACATCTCCCGTCGCTGTCAGCTGCAGCTCTGAGTTCTCAGCACTGCTCCAAATCAGACTCGAGGTGTCTGAAGGCAGCTACTCAGAGATGTAGAACATGCCACAGGAAATCACGCGGTGAAAAGTATGGGCAGGGATAACAAAGGAATTTGGCAGCGAAGGTAGGGCAGTGCTGTAGGAGAGGTGTCTGTCAGCTGAGATCCTCTGTTCTCTTTCACCAAGCCTCTCCCTCCTGCATTTTAACTTTTGAACTGCAGAAAATTGGACCAAGATCTTAATGTAATACCTTTATATCCCTGAGTTTCCTAAGCTTCAAATACCCAATTTCCTACTAACACTTTAAGTCTTCTTTAAGCTCCTTTGTTTTACTCTTCAGCAGATACTTAGAAGCCTAGTTCCAAACAGTGGCAAGGTGGTATCACAGAATTTACAGAACTGTCTTAACAAATCAGATTTATATAGGCAGGAGCCTGGCAGCATTTTCCAAAGAGCCTTGGTGCCTAATTCGCACTGGTTTCAACAGGATTAAGGCAAGCAGGCACTTGTCAAGATCCCACCATTCTTTCCTTAAAACCTGGCCCTTTAATTCTTCTTTCAATCAAGTTTTATGTCGAGCCACTGGAGCTGAGGCATAGGAACATATACTGAAGTGTTAATAATTCATGAGTGTTTGTAAAGTGCCGTGAGAATACAATCTAGAAAGCAGGCATCTTGAGGGAATGTGTTGTATTTTCTTCAGGCTGCAAAATAATTGCTTCTGCAACCAAAGCAGAATACAGGTGGAAACCTTTTACCTCTGCTTTGCACTGAGATCAAAATGTTAGTTACCTGAAAGCCCCAGTAGGTGCTCCAATTCTACGCTGAGTACTCTCAGATATTACTAAGGCTTAGACAGATCCCAAAACCTTGAGTTAGTGACTGAATTCAGGGGGCACAGAAAGTGTCTGTGGATTCATAACTCATTCTTTCTGGAAGGGATCAAATGAGTCCTGTTGGATTCGTCTGTTTGAAAATATTCTGCATCTAGGCTTCGTTTCTGCTTTCATTTCAGCAGGATTTAGTGAATTGGTTATGCAAAATAACTTAAGGCAATGGGTTTCTTGCAAATTGCTCACTTACTCCACTGTGTTTATGTGTGTTTGTGACATGCAGTTTGTGGTAGTTCCACAAGATGATTTCCTGTCTCTGACTGGGGAGAACGAAATAAAGAGTTACTGAAAAAAAAAAGAAAAGAAAAAGAAATCCACACTCCTAGGCTAACATTTTAGATAGTTCTAAAATCATTCATTGTAATGAAACATGCATGATTTGCGTCTATTTTGGTGGCTGAGGGACCAGTTCATGTGAAAAGCAGAGTACAACTATTGGCATAACCTGACCACATAATGTAGGTATTTGCATACCATAATCTTTGCTTCATTTGAGCAGATCTATAATTTGCTTAACTATTTATTTTATAAAGGACTTATTGTTTTATTGTTAACGGGTCAGTAACTTGGACTGGCAAGTCCTGTGACTTCCTGAAGAACCAGGAACTGTGTTTTCCTGCAAAGAAATAGCTCTCTATTTTAAATGGTGTTAGGAGAAAGCTAGCTGGTTCCTGTAGTATCTGAACTGTTTTTCCTGTGTAAACCAGTGTGCTGTGTGTGCTTTTCCTTGTGTTCAGCATACTCCGTTGTCTTGAATCCTATTGCTTGTTTCATTGCTTCCTTTCCCAGCACCACAAGGGAGATACATTGCAAGGATGTAGAAATAATGACGGTTGTAATCATCATAAATCCTCACACATTTGGCTCTTCTCTTTCTTCATCTGGAAGCTCACCATTAGGAGCCAGATGGAAACTCTTGGGGAACCTCTGAAAAGTGTTTGGGATCCTTCCACTCCATCTTTCTCATCCCACCACCTGCTCCAGCTACCCAACTTTTTGACAACCCCAGCTAACTCCTAAATGTGATGGAGGCTGACAGGAAATGGAGCAAACTCAGGACTCTGTTCAACAACCTGTATGGATTGATGTCAGACACCCGACCATCCCTAAGGTCCCCTCATCTTTCTTTTCTCCTTTGTTTCCCCTAAGTGCTTAGCTATTTTCAGCACCATCTAAGTTCATGGCTGCAGCTTTTCCTACAGCCTTTGGGAGTGTGATCCGCACATTGATTTATTTTTAGCTATATTGCTAATTATTATTTTTGTGAGTATAGTGTTTCATTATTCATTAAAGCTGGGGAGACGTTTTAGTCATTCCTCTGTAGAGCAAATGTAAATGCTGTAACCAAAGTAAGATCTCTAAGTAGGGCTTAACAGAGCTGGGAAGAGTCATCTGGCAAAGAAGGATGATATGAGAGCTATTGATATATGAAGGAGTGTTACTAAGAGAGCGGAAACAAGCTGTTCTCAAGATATATGATATAAGGAGGAAGCTCTTTACTGTGAGGGTGGTGAGGCACTGGAACAGTTTGCCCAGAGAAGTGGTGAATGCTCCATCCCTGGCAGTGTTCAAGGCCAGGTTGAACAGAGCCTCGGGTGCCATGGTTTAGTGTGAGGTGTCCTTGCCCATGGCAGGGGGATTGGAACTGGGTGCTGTTAAGGTCCTTTTCAACCCAAACCATTCTGTGATTCTATGGTTCAACATGGACAAGATGCAGACGGCTGGCTGAAAACCTCTTCAGTTCACCAAAGGTATCAACTGCCAGAGAAACCCAGAGAATCAGCTCTGGGGGAAATGTCCACAGGCTGGTTACAAGCAGTGCTCTTGCAGGGTGGGTTAAAGATGGAGTGAGTCAGCCCTGCTGCAGTGCACAGGGAGAGCCTGGAAGACCCTGGAGATTTATCCTGATTCGTTTTTCAGTGGGTGACAAAGCTGTGCTGTCTGAACTGGCTCTTAGTCACTGCACATTGTCTGGTGTTAGGTCATCTATGCATACTTCCCAGTGCTTTCTGCCTGGCTTTGCATGGCATCCTGGGGGAAGGGGGTTCCTATTCCAGAGACACACAGGTCCTTCTCAGGATGAAAACTCGCCTTCCATATCACATCTGCAGAAGGGCATACAGAAGTGGAATAAGCTTTGTACACCCTGCCTGCCCAGCCATTCCCTCATCCTCACTATGGGCCCCTTTTCCCTCGCCTTCTCTGCCAGGAGGACTGCTGAGCAAAGCCCTCCCCAGGGGGATATACAGTATGGCTGTGCTGCAGATGCAGCAGATACAGAGTGGTGATCTAAACTCTGTGCCTGGGGAAAAAGCATTACAATGTGCAGTGCTTTAAGGCTTCCTGACTGAGGAGTGGGAAAAAGACTTCATGACCAAGACATTTGAAGCTTATTGAAGCCTCTTTTTAATAACAACTTAAAGATGGGAGTGGAAAAGCAAAAGAACAATTTTTCTACAGCAGGAAGCTTAGGAGAAGCTCTGGGTGACTACTTAAATGTGGCTGTGATATACCAGCCCTCATAAATGGCGAATCCAAACACTTGTGGCTTTTTTTCCCCTAGTACATCTATTCAACATGTTCTTTTTGGCTGGAGGTCTTTCTAACACTAACTTAACAGTGTCCACAAAGGATCTACAGCAGCATTTACTTCAGGCTTGCCTCCTCTCTCCTGCTTTTTCAGTAGGGCTGTATACAGTGGAGGAGTAAAGTAAGAAACAAAATGGCTCGAAGCTACATGTGCATTTCCCATAGCTCAGTGCCAGTCTCTAGAATAAGTGATTAAGCCCTGAGGCTACTGGGTCTCGTGTTCAGCTGCTTGTGGCCCCAAAGGATCTTTCCAATCAAAGCCATGTCTGTGCTTTGGTGACAGCTCTACCTGAAGGATGGGAAAGGGGTATTGAACATTATGGAGTGACAGCTGAAATCACAGCCCTGATTCATCAGTTTTATGGTGCTTGGAAAGCACTGAAGTTATACAAACAGGGCATGGCTTCAAGCAGCCAAGCCCATGTTCTTGGGTGAAAGAAGCTGTGTCATACAGGTCTTCTCTGGAGACCTTTTCAGGTTCTGATAGGCATTTATGCCTCTCCACTGCTAGCACTGCCAGCCCAGTGCTCATGGAAGTGACAGGTAGGGTGGTGCAGCAAGGTGGCATGGCACTGCCAGCACCACTTTCAGCTGTGGCACAGTCAGTCATGCAGACCTGCTGCAGGAGACCCTGCTCGGCTACTTACCTGCCTGGTTTGGTATCTCTGCTGTCACACTCTTCGGATGCGGATCAGTAACTTTCTCTCTCCTTTGCACAATCCCTTCCTCTGTATCACATCTTTGCTCTTGTGCCTCTTATTTATTTGCCTCTCTTCCATTCAGTGCCTTGGCTTTGCACAGGTTTTACCTCTCTCCCTGCCTTTGGTTCCTTTCTTCCTCCCTCCTCTACTCTCATTCCTTTCCCTCTCTGCTTTGAGCTCTGTGTTCTCCCTCCCTTAGCCTCACACCTTACCAGACCTCTCAGTGTCTCTTTTTGCCACCCTGGGTTTCAGCCCCACACCTGCCCTCCCCTGCCCACCCCTGCAGTGGTCAAGCCTGGGGCTGTTCTGGATGGGAAAGGTCACTGCTGCAATAGCAAAGCTCACCTTCTAAGCAGCTTTCCAAGACACTGGGAGTTAGTGGCTTGCTTTCCCTAATTGCTGGGGATCTTTGACTCCAATGAACTTGCAAATGCTTTCTCAGAAGATAAATTGTCTCCATTTCTAGTGACAGAAACTAAAATATTATAATAATAATAATAATAATAATAATAATAATAATAATAATAACAATAATAATAATAATAATAGAACAAATACAGCCCTTAGCTTGCCATCAAGTAGGGAGGGAGTTACTTGATACTTAGCTCTGTCATCACTAGGTTGAGAGATTTCATGGTGTTTGTTGGCAGTTATTACCAGAAGGAGGTACTAGAGGAGACTCAAGGTTAAAGAGGTTAAGAGGCAGGTTAAAAAGAAGGTTCAGAGACTGAATGGACTTGGGGCTTGAGCCTGTCATTGTTATCCTGCTGGCTGCAAAAACCCTGGGCAGACCAGCAAGGAGCACAGGCAGATACTGAGCTAGTGACAGAGCTCAGTCTAGATGCCTATGGACTGATGGTTCCAGCACAAAATTCCTCATGATTCCTAGGTGCAACAGGGAAGGATCAAGGTGACCTCAGCAGTGGAAGGGCTTGTAGAATCCTTGCCTGCAGTTTACTCTGGCTAGGGAGAAGCAGCGATGTTTCCCATCACCTGAGCTGGGTTCAGCCCTGTGTTCCCATGGAGGAAATGGGACAGGAGCTGCAGGACACAAGATGCTGTTTCTTGTGGAAATGGCTCCAGAGACCTTGCATAAGCCTGGACTTTGGGGAGGTTCTGCACCATATCTCGGGGAAGCAAGTCTGGCCCTTGGCTGCAGCAAGAGCAGAAGCAAATGTGTCCAGCCCTCATGGGGACATGTTATTAACCTCTGGAGCCACCAGATATGTATAACAATTCCTTGAACATTTCCATGGAGTCCAAAACTAAGCAAGCAAGAAAATAAAGAGAGAGAAAAAGAAAAGGAAGAGAGGGAGAGAGGTCAATAACTCAGGGTTCCATTACCTGCCCATGGGATTCAGACTCTGAAAGTGTTTAAAACAATTCACATAGCAAACAAACTGTCCAAACTGGCCCAAACAGGACCACACAAACCCCATAGTTTGAGCCTGGATAAACCCTCTCTTTAGCACAGTGATATCCAGGCTTGTGTTTCTGTCTAAGCCCATCTGCAGCAGAAACCACGTAGTTTTTGAATGAGCTTTTCTAATCAAAGCATAGTTCAGTGGAAATTTTTCACCTGGTCCCTTTGCTGAATTTCTTCAGCATGGTCTATTTTTGGGAGTGGATGCACACTGTCAGCTTGGATACCTTCCTGCTTCATTACCAGGCTTTGGTCCCTTGATGCGAACACCTGCTGGCTGGCTCCTTCTGGAGTGACACAACTATTTCCTTCCCAAACGGAGACTAGGCACAACTGACAGCACAGTATGCACCAGGATCCAACATGAAGCAAGAGCATGAATGTTGATTGTGCCAAACACCCAAGGCCTTCAACACAGTCCACACAGACCTTGTGCACTCAAGTGCCCTCACACGCTTTGGCCATACCCCAGGATATACACATGCTCTTGACATCAACTATAAAAGCACTGCCTTGGCATACTGCATCCCAGTCCTACCTCTGAGAGTTTGGGTGCTTTGAACAGAATGACAAGGGGTTGGAACCTCCAACCCAAACCATTCTATGATTCTATGTAAAGGCAGCACAAGGAGTACTGAGAGCCTTTCTCTTTTTAACCACTGGAGCTTCAGAGTGTAGAAGGCATCCTGGTTGATCATCAGCTTAGCAGAAACAGGGTGACAAATAGAAGGGAGAGTCAGAAAGGAGGTGAGGAGAATATAATGGATTTATTGAGAATGCATCCTGAAAATATCTAAATAGGTCTAGCTTAGATTATTTGCTACCTCTCTTCTGAATCACTGTACACAAGTGAATAAAATCCATCCATCTGCCTGACCATCATCAGCTGATTCCATTCCAGGCACCATAAAATGGAGGGGAAATTTCCTACATGTGAGAGGATCTTGTAGAGGAAAGGGTGGAAACTCCATTGTTACAGGATTTGAAATTGGAAAGCTGAAACCCTGCTGGTTATACCCTGGGGAACCATTGTGCACAAGCCTTCAGAGGGCTGAATTAACCTTTTTTCCCTCAGGGGTGTTTTACTCACTATCACCATCCTCATCCTAGGAATAAAAAGGAACTCTGTTTCCTTGCCTTGCAGGCAGGTTGTGCTGAGAAATGCCATCCTGCAGCCAGGTGTCTTCACACCATTTAACTGGGTTACAAAAAGCTGTTCTCTGTGCTAAATCGCTTCGTCACTTCCCAAGGCGTGAAAGCCTTTTCTCTCTCTCATGTGTCCATGCTTTACTCCTTCTGGGGAGACAGCTGGTGTAGTTTACTTTGATGCATTCTGCTCCTTAAATGCCTTCTCTGAGACAAATCAGGTCACTTCGAGCTCACAAAAGCATCGAGGTGACTCAATCCTGTGAATCCAATGGGAGTCAGGTGCCTACATTTCTTTGTGACTTTGAATAACATCAGTAGGAACATGCATTTGCTCTAGTCAAGGTTAGTGTATGGGCTGAGATGCATCTTAACCCCACAAGTACCACAGGTTGATTCAGCGCTACTTCACCTAACTGAAGGAAAGATTTCCATACCTTAATGCATGGGTCACGAGAAAGGAATTACTTTAGGTCCCTATATCTTTGCATGGAGAACACAGATTGGGATTTTTATCTTAATAGTTGGGTATCATTGGTTATGAAGTTGGGTTACGAAGCAGCTTATTCATAACTGTCACTGGTCCTATGGATGTCAAGGCTCTGACCAATGCTAATGCCTCCTCTGGTAAAAACTGTGTAAATCCTAAATCTGGACTTGTGGCACACAGGTTTCAGAATACCAGGAGACAGCAACGTGAATGGAAGGGCTCTGGGATTTGGTGTTATGTTAAAGAGGAGCTCCTAGATAAGGACCGAAAGGAGCGGGATATCAGTGATGACTGAGTGTACAGCAGCCTGATTCTGGGGTGAACATTAAGGAGGTTGATACATGCTATACATTGGTATGAGCAAAGAAACACCAGGAAAGGGAGATCTATAGGAAAGGGCAGAGGAGATATGATAATATTGAAAGACCTTTCAATGGAACAGTCAGTTCTTTCTTGATCTCTCCGTCCCAGCATCCAAAATACAAACCTATGTGATTATTTTTCCAAGGATGGGCAATGAGATGCGTCATAAGAAACAAGTATGCAAACAACAAGCAAAAACCAAGCAATCAGTTCCCTTCCTTCTTTCTCTTTGCCTGTGTGTGGCTGCAAACACATGGAATATCTGGAAAACATCTAGTTTCTTCATTTCTCCTTTCCTGATGTACCAGAATATGGGACATTTAGAAGGGCCTGAAGGTTATAGTAACACTGTCTTCATTCTTTGCCATATTTTGACCCCTCTGTAAGCTGTGGGTTTGGAGATGGAAGGTGGAAAGCTTGCCAGAGATCAGAAGTCTTCTTAGGGTCATGGCTTCATGCCATTTCCATCTTCCTGGTACCTAAAAACTTACCTCTGCCTGTAAACATTGATGTCGTATCTCCTACTCTGCACTGTGTGACAGCAAGGAGAGTCTCACAGGAGCTGTCTGCCTGGGAAAGGGATGTCCTAGAAACCTGGAGGTGTGACAGACAAGCAGATGGAGATGGTGAGGGGATCATCCCTCTAGGACTGGGAAGATGTTGTGGGTTGTGTAGACAGAGACATCAAAGCTTAGCAGTGTGTTCATGAAGGCAAAGCTTTGCACACTGGCTTCAGTTGGGGATGTGGAGATGGTCCTGACTATGTATGTCCATTTTATACATGCCTATAGCTATGTACCCACCCACCTCAGTGATTTCAACTCTTCCATGGAAGAATCTATGATTTGTTCCACAATAAATGAAACAGAGGATATTTGCTCTGTGGAAAATGACAATACATTGCATACAGACTTGTAATATCATGAATATGGCAGTGCTAATGACTAGCATGAGTTTACTTTACACCTAAATGTGTAAATGAAGGAGGGGTGTGATGGAATAATAGTATATAAAACTTAATCTTACCAAATCTGATTCTTGGCTGGGAACCCTGGTTTCTGTACAAACACTAGTAATAATTGTCACTTGATTCCAGCCACAATACTCCAGCCAAGATGTCATACACGCATGGCAGATAAGATAAGACAGGCAGATTTCTTGTTTTCCACTGAGATGCTTTTGAATACACCCTGGCAGGGCTGACTCACCCTTTTAGCTTTCCAAGGAAGACAAATCGCTTTCTAGGAGTTTCACTATTATATACAGGTTATTTTTGAGCAGCTTCCTTAATTAAAGCTTATCTAATGTGTGCATAATCCGCAGATGAAGCGCCTTTGTCTTTTTTTTTGTGTGAGCATAAGTTTGCCTCTGAAGCAATCTGTTTCTCACCCAACCCATTGTTATACAACATGACACACATACTGAACGGATACCATGTCCTACCCCAGAAGTAGCTGCAGGCCAGTAGCCTGAAGTCATTTCAAATGCTTCAGTGAGGAAGGACTGAATAGAAATGGGGTTGCTGAGGGCCACAGTTGGCACAGACAAACTATTAGTACATTTCTTTCATCCATGATCTTAAACACCACCTCTGCCCCAGCTTCATATTTCTTATCTTTTACATCTGAAATTATGCTGAAAGTGCCCTGTTGGAAATCCATTTTGTAGCTGCAAACCTTGTGATCTGGCAAGGACTCAAACTGATGTCATCCCAACTGGGATAAGAGGACCATGATGTCATCAGAACAGCAAAGGAGCCTTTTAGCTCTATAATGCAGTAGGTGTGGGTGAGAGGTTTCAGTCTGGCCTCCCTGGAGGGAAAGAATGCTCTCCCATTCCCTACCAGCTACAGGGCTGGCTGGCAGTCACGGGTCTCTGCAAGTTCAGCTTGGGTAGCAGGATGCTTGCTTCTTGCTGTGCTTCTTGCTGTGCCCAGGCCTCCTGCTAGCAGTGGGAAGCAGATAAACCTCAGAGCTTCACAGCCCAGGTACCAAGTAAAACCTCTGGAGACAGAGACATGAATTCAACACTTCATAACAGCTTCCCTTGTTGGCACAGGGAGGTATGTGAGATGTGAGAGGTGCAAGGCCAGTGGTAAGACAAATCTCCCTTCGAGTCAATGGTTTTCATTTTTGCTCAGCAATTAACAGTTTTGTCACATTCACTGATGGCTTTGGAGGAAGTGAGCATATGAGACTGGACCTTTAGGGTCTTGCAGTCATGTCTAAACTATCCAGTCTTCCAGTCCTGCTGCTGTTTGGAATTGGCTACAGTCCTTAGTCAAAGCTAGGTCATCTAAGTGGTACTGTCCAGAAGTACCTAGTCTGTCTCCACATTGCTATGGCCACAGCATCATGCAGGCACACTCAAGCTTTCCTTAAACCAGCTAGTCCAGGTATTAGTAGTTACGTTGCCACAGCAACACAGGACTTACTGCAAGCTGCAAAACTCACCTAAGGAGCAGGATGGATGAGCCTGTGCAGAGCTGCACTACCCTGGCTGTATCACAGCTCTTCTGTGAACGTGCTGGTTTAAAGGTACTTCCAATTAGTTTCCACACCCTTGTACTGAATTAGGCTGGAAAGCTTGCCTCACATGCTGAATAATACAGTGCAGAGTTAGCTGTGTAAGCAAAAGATGTACATGAAGGGTTACAGCATGCCAACATCTGCATTGTCTTTACACATTACCATCACCTGCTTCCTGACAAGCCAAGATGAAAGCCCACTTTCCATACCATGTCACTTAATACATTTGGGGACGTGCAAGCATAGCTGCTCATCTGTGCCCCTTTGATAGGTACAACAACCATTTTGTCCCTGGGCATGGTAAGGAACATGAAACCTCCTTGTGCTGAATTCTGTGTATTAATATCAGTTGCACATTCACTCATAGGCTTTTTCACTCATCCTCTACATAAGCATCCTGGTACCCAATCTCACTCCCAGACTTACCTCCTGTTGTATCCAGACCCATCCCATCCCTGCTGCTCTTTACCTTGATGATTTGGGACTGCTCACTCCTTGGCCACCATACCCCTCTTCAGAGGCATGGTGTTTCCAGTGCCACATGTGCATGCTGCAGTGGCTTCCCCCTTATTCCTGTTGCACTGGTTTGAATTTATATATACCTTTTCCCCTCTCTCTGCTGTTCTAGTCCTGGCCCTTTCCCCAGATGGTTCCTCTCAGTTGTGATGGCCTAAGGAGTGGTTTCCTCTTTCCACCCAGGAGTAAATCCTCGCTATCTTTCTCAGCCAGCTCTTCTCCTTCTTTTGTGACCTGAGCCAGTGCTGGAAACCAGGTGCAGACAGCAAAGAGGCCAGTGGTTTTGCTTCCGAGTATCTCCTTTGAATGCTTCCCAATGGGAATATTAATAGAACAGTGTCCTTCTGTCAATATGCAGCTGAACTGTTGCTTGCCCAAGGGCTGCTAAATTATTGCGGTGAAGCATAGTATATCTTGTAGATTCAGTGAAGGTTTGCAAGCTGAGACTTGTCTACCTTCAGCAGACCAGGCTCTGCTTTGGTCCCATTTAAGACTCTAATACATGGCTTATGTTTAAAAAACATGGGGAATGCCTGTTCTTTGTTGCAAGGCTGAATTCCCCCCAGTGGAGAAATAATAATCATCTGCTGAGATTAGGAACACTGATATCCATCTGCCTATTATTCCCTGATTGAAACCATGAGCAAGGGTCGAAGTGCTTGGGGTGCTTGCAAGGCAGGGCATTTGTGAGGAGTATATGCTGTGAATATGTGTGTATGTCTGACAGCATGCAACTGCAGTGGGGCAAGCAGTCTCTGTTGGCACTCCCGAGCCAAAAAGGTATAAAGGACAAAACACTCGGTGTCATTAGAGTCACACACCTGCGAAACAAGGTGTCATTAAAAAGAAACCAGGACTTGAAGGCAAATCAAACTTAGTTTGGAAGGACTGTGAGAATTCCTCTTGGGAGAGTGTTTTGTAAATGAGTAGGGGATAAAAAATCAGTGTATTTCAAAATGGATGGGAAAATAAATCATGGGAGTAGAGACAAGGGAAGTAGTACAAGCCTTTCCACACAGCCAAGGTGCTCTCAGCATTGCTGGCAGAGATGATGAGGTGCTTTAAATTCCTTTTACAAACGCCCTGTGTCTGTCCAGCCCTGGGATAGAATTAGAGCCACTTGGCTTCAAAATACCAAATGGAAGGCTGCTTTGAAATGTGTCACTGGGTAGCAGGAGGGGAAGGTGGAACATTCCTCTTAATACCAGAGCCTGAGCTGCACCTGGAAAAACCTTAACTCATCTCCCTGTTTTCTCCTCTGCTCTCCTCCCTTGTTCTTCTCCAAAGGTTGAAAAAAATGAGGACGGGGACCAAAAGATCGAACAAGATGGCATCAAACCAGAAGATAAAGCTCATAAGGCAGCCACCAAAATCCAGGCCAGCTTCCGCGGACACATAACAAGGAAAAAGCTCAAGGGGGAGAAGAAGGGAGATGCTCCAGCATCCGAGACTGATGCCGCTGACAAGAAGGAGGAAGGCCCTGCCGGTGGAGCGGCCGAGAACAAAGAGACCGAGGCTCCCACTGCCACAGAAGCTGCCACTGCTGACAGTGCCCAGGTGGAGGAGGGCAGCAAAGACAGCAGTGCGCCAGTGGAGGAGAAAAAAGGGGATGGAGCCACTGATACGGGCTCAGAGCAGCCAGCCCCGCAGGCTGCCGCTCCTGCTGCCTCCTCCGAGGAGAAGCCCGCTGCTGCCGCTGCCGAAACGGAAAGTGCCACTAAAGCTTCCACTGATAACTCGCCGTCCTTGAAGGCTGATGAAGCCCAAGACAAAGAGGAGCCTAAACAAGCCGACGTGCCTGCTGCTGACACCACTGCCACCACCACCACCCCTGCCGCAGAGGATGCTACTGCCAAGGCAACAGCGCAACCCCAAATGGAGACAGTGG
>JBCJKH010007958.1:0-11060 GCA_039877255.1 Loriculus beryllinus | reverse complement strand
CACTGCCACCACCACCACCCCTGCCGCAGAGGATGCTACTGCCAAGGCAACAGCGCAACCCCAAATGGAGACAGTGGAGAGCAGCCAAACCGAAGAGAAGACAGGTGAGTGGATGTTTCTCTTAGGGAATGGGGATCTTCACAAATGGATACCTCCCTTGGTCTCTTGGGGATGCCTCTGAGATTGGCCAAGGGTTAACAAGGGAATCCCCTTGCTGGGTTTTAGGGGTGGAAGGAGTTGCATGTTCTTAACACGCTCTTCCCTGCTTCCCGGTATCTTTTGGAAACACTGCTCCTCCTCTCAAGGCTTCTGTTCCTCTAGGTGGAGGAGCTATGCAGGTCTTTTTGCTATGGTATCCAGAGAGTGTCAGGGAGGCTTGGAGGAGCCTGGGAGTGTTCCCCAAGCTCTTCATATGCTGAAGAGGTTGATGAACCTTCCCAGTCACACTAGCACAGACAGCTGCAGTGGTGCAACAAAACAAGCCAAGCTGATACCTGCTCACCAGGGACTGCCAACCCGAGCTGAAAATCTCATAAGACAGTTCTCATACTGTAAGAGGCTCTTTAGTCTTGCTGATGAAATGGTCAAGAAGGGTTTTTTTCCCATCTTCCTGTGAATGGATGAGATTCCTGGCAAACCACATCTTAGTCAGGAACATGTTGTTACCAGCATTGCTTATAATTCCATCCACACAAATACTTCTAGCCTCAGCACTTGGAGTAGCCCATTACAGCCATAGTTGCATGGAGCTTTTAGACCTGTCAGTTGGATCAGACCCTCATGGTAAGAGGATAAGTTAGGGAAAGGGAAGATTAAAGGCTCTGACAGCTCAGTGAGTGAGGACAGAAGAGAACATTAGGTGCAAACAGTCACTCTAGGAGATGTTTTCAGTTCTTTGCTCTTGCCTGAGTGCAATGCTTCTTAACTAGCTCCCCTGGGAAGAGGTGGAAAGTTTTGAGAGGCAAAAGTGAACATTTTTGACAGAGGCATAGTGTTTACAAATCATAAAGAGCCTGGTTTGAATTGTGATACTGAGCTGGGTAGAAAATGCATCAAAGACTTGAGGATACTTTTGCACTTGCTCTTTACCTTCCTTACATTATCAAAGAAAGACAAGGTAAACAACATAATAACATCAGAGGTAGGCACCACATGTGCAGAGGCAGTGTCAAGCATAACTGGCCTCCACATTCGTGAGACATTCAGCTGTATAGGTCATTCCTGCATTTATTAACTTGTTGGGGTAAAAATGGGATATATCACCTTGATATTCCTAAACAGCTTACAGAGCCTTAGCATCCAATCTTGCACTTACTGGTGTTTCTCCATCATTTCATTTGGTCCACCACTTTTTTCCCACAAATGACAATTCCCACTCTCTAAGCTTCATAGCTAATTCGGGACTTCAGGCAACTCTGTTCCTGCTCAACAAAGTGGACAGATAAGAAAGAACAGGTATCCAAAAGGACAGATAAATACTATGAAAGGAGCTCATGTAGAACATGTATGATTTAATATATGAACAAAGGGAGCAGCCTTCAAGAGCATGAGTCTGAACTGAATGCACACAGCAACAAAGAGTTACTGGTTTTACCTCCATCCATGTAAACATTTCTAGAGATAAGCCTTGAAGTTGCATTGTCCAAATTGGCTTTTTGCTGTCCAGGTCTCCAGCCCTTTGTTCTTTCTTTTTATGATGAGTTGAGTGGCAAAATAAATGTCATGTGATTTGTGAAATCTAATTTGGCATCTTATATGCTGTACTTGCATTGTTTTTATACTTGGGCAAAGGTATAAACATCAATGGCAAAAATAGGACAGAGTGAATCAGTGCTTTGGGGTTCTCTGTGAACAGGATAATGAGTGATAATTAACTCTTATTTCAGACCTGGGATGCCTTACTCATAAACAGGAATAGTGATTCTGCTTTGAATTAACATTTTATTTTTATTCAGGTTAATGTACTCTAATGGATAGAGGTAGGAAATTCATAGTAGCAGCCTATTTCATTTGCTTAATGTTACCTCGTTTGAGTCACCAGTCATCAAAGAATGGTTTAGTTCTATGCAGTATTCTAAATTATTTGTAGGTATTTTCCCCATGCTCTTGTTGGCTTTAAAATCATCTGAAGTGGCTGACCATTCATGGCCACATCATTTGAAGTAGCTATTTAAATGCATGATTTCACATGCATTTGCACATGATACTGTTACTTATGTAAATATCTGGCCAACAGAGTTAAGTTGGAAAGTCTACAATCAAATATATATTTTAAAATGAGTTTTCAGTGATTGTTTGAGTGTTCAAGATCAGGATGTGCATCTCTTTATACTTACTCAATATGCATGCAGGGATACTCCAGCTTGCCGATGTTTGCAGAAAGCAAACATGGCAAGTGTGTGGCCACAGTCAAACTGATAGTCTCTTTAAAATGTTAATGAATATAGATTTTTTTCCTATCAGCCTTCCAATCACAAACTCAGACAGCTGTGTAGGTGCCCCCAGAGCCATCCAAGAAAGGTATGCATAAAAGATTGAACAGGCCTTCTTGTCCATCTGAGGATGCTGGGTTGTGGTCTGTAATACACCTTGCAGAACACATAGCACATTGTCCAGAATAGTAAGAAGCTGCTTTCTCCTTAAAGAATATCTCTTAAAAGAGCATTATCATGGTACAGAAGTTCCCAAAGAGAGGAAATATTTCCTGACAGAAAGCCTTCCTTGTCTTTTTCCTATCTTAATCCTATTGCTCCCTCACATCTCTCTGTTTCTCTTTTGGTACTTACTCTTCCCATAAAGACATTTGCCATGTCTTGACCCTTCTCCCAGTCAAAACACAGCACTGGTGGTTGCTGGTATGACCACAGTGGTCATCCATAGAAGAGAGAGGGCTACCAAGCATCTGCCACTCCAGTAGTGCTCCAGCCTGGGGGCAGATCCTCTTTCAGCTCCATCAGTCCCCTTGGCTTTCAAAGGTCACCTCTTATCATTCCTGTGATCGAAGACTGGCACAGAAGTATGCTGTGTCAGGCTGCCAAAATTAAATCAAACTGGCTCCCATCCAGTGTCATGGGTTGGCTGATTGCCATGGCATGCTTGGCTGCTACACCCATGAGGTGTGCTGACCCTGCTACTTGTGTGCAGTGATGTTCATCTGCCTTGCATTTACTACAATAGCTCTATGGTGTTAACTGTGGGTATCTTTGGTGCAAACACAAGCAAAAGGGCATTTTGTTTCTATTCAGAAGAGATTCTTGCCTTCATCTAAGGGTGGGATGAAAAAGAAAAGGAGAAGGGAAAGGATTTACTAACCAGATAGAGAAATGCATGATTTTTAATGGCCAATATTTAATGTTTATGGAGCTGGGGAGAGGCTGGTTGATTCTTTATACCAGTTGCTAATTCCCCTGACTCCCTTCAGCTCTCCTTGTTGTTCAGTTCCACATACTATACCTGTCTGTGGGTAATGTCTTAGGAAACCAATATTAGTTGATCTGGAACCTCAGGCATTCCCAGTTGTACAGTAGGGCAGATTCTAAGCCATCCTTAATGTATCAAGAAGTAGATGGGATGGGATATAGATTCCAAAGTGGGCTTTCTTCAGTGGCAACGAGGGATTGATGTAAGAAGGAAATCTCTTAATTCTTTTCACATCTTTTGGGTGACTTATGCCAGAAGACTGTTCTTTTATCTGAGCATCCTCACCAAGACTTAGGTTTATAAGGTTTCTTGTTACGATCCAGCTTTTGCCTCTTTGGTGTTGGTATTCTGCTCAGAGAGGCTCCTATAGATGCCAACCTGCTCAACAGGACAAAATTCAAAAGTGGCAGGAGGGAATTTGTACATTACATATGGATGAGGAGGTGTGATTTATTCCAATCTAGACTGCATTGGCTTAAATCTGGAGAGTTTCCATCAAACTCACTGTAAAGAGTCTACATTAGTGTGGCTTTGAAGTGAGATTGGTATCCAGCACAGCAGACTATAGAAGAATATGGGCTACTGTGTGCCTTATGGGCAGGAGAGGAGGTAAATGTCACACAGTGTTAGATTCTCTTTGTACTTTCCCAGGTTATCGAGTCTCACCTCCAAATTTGGCTAGCTCTCACATCAAAAGCACTCCCAAATTGTCAGGTAAGAATACAACAAAGCCCAGAAATGTGAAAGAGTAAATTGTGCCTAAGGAAACAAATGGATCTTCTTTTGTTGGGAAATGAGGAATGCTTTCTCCCACTTGATGAAATAGCTTTACAATGGAGCAGTTTCACAGATGAAATGAAAAATCAGCCAGATGACAATTGCTTTGCATGTAAGCGGGCCAGCAGTTCCCCCAGGGCCCTGTATCCTGCAAGCGAGGAGCACTGGAAGGCACCATCTTCTCTTTGCTTCCTCAGAGGGAGCAAGTCCCTATGGATCCTTTTTTATGGCTTATAGTTGAATCAACTCTTTGTTTTCAGTTCAATCAGCCTATTGATGGAAGGACAATACTTGCTGCACCTAGGGAGCACCGGCTGCATAAAGATTTGGAAAGGGAGACTGTCTATTGTCAGGTGCCAGCCAGACAGTACAGCCTGCACTCTGCAAGAGGATTGTGGTTGTGTAAGAGGAATTTTAGCCTTGGCCCATGGGTAGCTGGCATAAGGCAGAGCATCCTCACTGTCATCCCTGCTTCATGAGAGCTTATCTCTACTGCTACACCTGGCAGCTGAGGAAAGCAATGCAAATACAGTACTCTCCCCATGACTGCCCCAGAGGGAACAACTCTAAGCAAGCATGCCAGCAGTTTCTTGTCTGTAGTACTACTCCAGCAACAAAGACTATGGATGCAATTTAGGTTGCTTGCAACGTGCTGAAAGATGTCAAAGTGTGTGCTCTGTCCTCAGTTGCTCTGAAATCTTTAATCTTTGCCTTGTGTCTACAAGGGAATAGGAGCCTCATGTCTGAGTCCAAGTGTTTTATATCCAAAGACCATTGTGACTAGCAACTCACCTAGATAAGGTAAAATTATCACTTTACCTTATCAGCATCAGCCAGGTTGTACTGAGCTTTGAGCAACCTGGTCTAGTGGAAGGTGTCCCTCACTATGGAAGGGAGTTTGAAACCGGATCTTTAAGGTCCCTTCCAACCCAAACCATTCTATGGTTCTATGGGCATAAGCACTGCATGTGTATTTCACAGCCTGCTTTGCATGTGAGGGTCAGGGGGAGGAAAGTGGAATGCCACAGTTTTCCAGAGAATAGGAAACCTATACCCTACCTGCTGCAAGTGCAGGATTTCTTCCTCTGTTGTGGTGAAATACTGTCTTTGGCCCCATGTGTGCATCAGGACTGCTCTTTTCTAACGAGATGCAGTTTGCCCCATATAGTTGGGAACTGAATTAGTGGGCTATTGGTGGAGCAGAATCTGATCTCTTTTGATGAACTCTTAGGTGGCACTAAGCATATTTACCAATGATTTACTGACTCTGGAAAAGGCCTTTTGAGGAGAGCAGATTAACCACTGGTTTGCACCAAGGAGGTACCAGTTCTTAGGGGATTTCAGTAAGAAACTCATGGACACTCAAGACTGGTTAACTGGTTTATTTTATGAAGGATGGAAGTGATAGGAGAGGTGACAGCAATCTTTCATCCCTTCTAACGCTGGGAGCTATGGCTGCTGCAGTACAAACTGACCCCTCTTCATTGATCATAGCACACTGCACAGGATTCCTGTTGATAGAGAGTTGGCAGGCCTCACTCTTCTTCATATCTTTATATTATTCTTCCATTTGCACAAAGCTATCAGTCTTGAACCTGTACAATAACAGATATACCAGGCTTCACCGAGAGCATTACAGTCTGACACATCTCTGTAGGAGGGAGCTCTCACAAGCAGTACATACAGGTGTTTCTTAAGGCCATGCATACTAATGTCATCGAATGTGCTCATGTTGTACAGTGGTCACTCATGCTAACACACAGCTCTCTACATCCCAATACTGATGGTTAAACTCCACCTAGGTTTTGCTCAAAATCCCTATCTTCTTGTTATAATGTTTTCCATAGTAGCCCACTACAAGTGCACTCAGGTCATCTTCACCCAAATTCCCATATGGAAGGAAGGCTTTCTGCCATAAATGATAACCAAATCTTCTGCTGAGAAGGGCTCACACAGCAGACCAGGGGACAGAATAGGCAGGCAATGAAGTTTAAGTGGCAGCTGTTTGCTGTAGCTATCTTCTTCACCACCACCAGTGTCATTTCTTTACACTAGGATCAAATAGGCTAAACTTCTCAGGTAGATATAAGCTTGCAGAGTATCAGCTGGGATTTACAGCTCCAAAGAGCAGTACTTTGAAGGTAGAAGTGCTGACTCTCTGGTACAGATGACTGCCATGTGCAGAGGGAAGGGATTGGGAAAGTTCACCAGGTCAGCACAATCAGATTAGTTAGACATTCCTCAAGAGCTGTATAATAGGTGTATTAGTACTGGATTATCAGTGGCAGTGCAGTGATCACTTCCAATCTCTGCAGCAACTCCATGGGCTCTGGCAAGGTAAAGTTGTACTCTCAAGGGTCCATGCAAATAACTACTAGAGGAACATAGAAATTGCCTATCCGGATCAGACCTAACATCCATTTATTGTACTGAGCAGATTTGAGGTAAACTGCTTCTTTATTAGGACTTATCCCTGTCCTAGGATTTAGTTTAACAGTTTAAAGCATGATGAATTATTTCTTTTGATACTAATTGTAACTGTGGCTTTATATGATATGTATAGAAATGCATAATATCCTACTGACTGTCAACAGCTTCCCCAGTTCCAACCAACTGTACAATGGTCAGAAAGTTCAGTAATGAATTGGCCACCATTGCCTTAAGTACCTTTCTGTACTTATGTTACCAAAAGAGCAAAAGCTTCTTATAGCCTTACTTTATGCCACTGATTACTGTATATAGCCTCATATAATATAAACATATTCACAGAGGGCATAGTACCATAGCCTTTGGTGATCCTCTCTTTCCTGAAGAAAACACAAGCAATGCTTTCAATTGCTTTTTATATGAAATGATTCCTATGCTTTTTAGCATCTGTTACTTTTGCCTGCATGCCTTTTAAATCTGTAAATGTCCTTTATGAGATGTGGTGCTAAACACTGTACACATTAGTCCAGAAAAGGCTGTACATGCATTTCCAGAAAGGCAGTATTTCTTCTGTTTTGCTCCTCATCCCAGTCCTTATGCACACCAACAGCTTTGCTTTCTGAAGACAGCTACCCAATAAGCACTGATGACTGCAGTAACATCCACGTCCATTGTGGAGTTGGAAGTTCTCCTCTTTATTAAGGGCACTGCACAAATATCTTATTCAGGTGTATATGGTGGTTTATGAGACTGGCAATGGCTAAGAGAATTAAAGAAGGCATAAGCAGTGACAGGAGGCTTACAAGGCAAGCATCAGCTCTGTGGGGTTCTGGACCTCTAATAGACCTGTGAAAGACCACCTTGTGCAAGCCCAGTTTGAACAGTGTCAATGTATTTCTCATGACTACATTCGTGCTGCAAGCTTGGCTTAAAGGAGGGCTCCCTCATTCCCTAGCTTTCCTCTCTGCTGGCATTGACTGTCTTTCAGGCAGAAAGTGGAGGATACACTTGACAATAATGTATGGGGGAAACTGAACAATGGAGAGTGCTGCTGTTGTGTGCTTAGCTGTTCTCTGAAGGGGAGTCTGGCCTGGTTTTGCAGTTTGCCAGAACTGTGACTTTCATCCTAGTTCTGTATTCCTTGCTAAGGGCTCCATTTGCATACCCCTTAGGTCTGTACCATGTAAAGACCCTTGCCTTTATCATCACCAAATTACATATACATATACATATACCTATATGTGTGTGTGTGTGTATATATATATCAGGAAGAAGTTCTTTACTGTGAGGGTGGTGAGGCACTGGCACAGGTTGCCTCCATCCCTGGCAGTGTTTAAGGCCAGGTTGGGCAGAGCCTTGGTCAATATGGTCAAGTGTGAGGTGTCCCTGCCCGTGGCAGGAGATTGGAACTGGATGATGTTAAGTTCCTTTCCAACCCAAACCATTCTATGATTCTAAACATGAATGTGATCTGTGAAAGTGTTTCTTTTTTCTCCCTGTGTCTTTAGCTACATCATGGTCAGCATGGGACACTAGAACAGAGATGAAATCTCAGCTGAGGTCCTGGCAGTCAGGAGCCCATGTTGGACAACTGTTCTGTGCAGGGTTGCAGGGTAGTCAGGAGAAGAGCTATGGAATCCTGGACAGAGTCCAGAGATGTAAAGGAAAATGCTTTTCTCCTAATGACAAGAAAAGTGAGACTCAAGATTTCATGTAAATAAGTCTTAGATAAAGGTCATAAGGTCCCAATTACCCAGTGTTCAAAGGACCACACGCTTTCCAGCTGTATCTTGAGGCAATAGCAAATGAGTCCTCTTTTCACTATGAAAGAAAGCAGAAGGTGGAAGACACTATTCAACCTCTCCATCTTCCTTCAGCAAAACACAGTAATTGGGAGTGTTAGTAATGATAACCAGACATTACCTGTAACCTACAGGGCTTAATGAAGAAGAAAATCTCTCTGACATTTGGAAGAGCATCCAAATCCCAAGGCTAAAGTGCAGTGCTGCAGAACCATAGCTGATAAAGCATTGCATGTACAGGGAAAGGGAAGGAGGTGGGAATGCAAGTTCATGTGGACTAACTCCATAACTGCCGAGATTTTAAGAGTGTGGGCTTAGATATGAAAGGGTATTTATTCCACCTTAGACATCCTGTGTTACCTCTTCCAGAATTTCTCTTCCAAGTTCCCCTTCTTCCTCCCCTCTTTTCTAGTCAGCTTGGAGGCAACGCTTGCCCATTAGCTGAAATGTAAGCCTCACCAATTTACGTAGGGCTAGGATTTCACCTGTGATTTCAGCATCAGTGTCCTAAGCAAGTCAGAGTAATCTTCAGTCAACAGTGCTGAAACAAGGGCTATGCCACAGGAGACCAAGCCATGGGCTGGAGCCTGCCCTGCCGTACTTCAGAAAGATGTGTGAGTTGAAGAGGTCTGTGGTCCTCATCTTTGACCTGCTCACAAATTGTCTGTATGTTTCTTCCCCTGGGAGAGACTCAGTGAGATATTGTAATGCTAGTCTTTTGCTTTCCTTTGTGGTCAGAAGGGATGGAGATCTGCCTCATTCACAGGGTCTAATCAGAAGGCTGCTCTGAGGTTATCTTCAGTAGGGCTGCTACGATTGACACCTGCAACAATTCTGTCTGGCCCTTTGTCTGCATGCTGGTACACAGGGAATCCAGATGATGAAAACAGAGGGAAAGGAAGTAAATTCTTTATTGCCAATCAGTGAGCAGGCATGACTGTCACCTGCATTTCCTGACCTGGTATCACACCTCAGTCCTACATCTGTCCTAGGGTACAGATATAGATTAGACATCAGGAAGAAGCTCCTCACTATGATGGTGCTGAGGCGCTGGCACAGGGTGCCCAGAGAAGCTGTGGCTGCCCCATCCCCGGCAGTGTTCAGGGCCAGGTTGGACACAGGGGCTTGGAGCAACCTGCTCTGGTGGAAGGTGTCCCTGCCCATGGCAGGGGTTGGAACCGGGTGAGCTTTAGGGTCCCTTCCAACCCAAACCGTTCCATGATTCTGTGATTCTGTGACATGCAGTGTGCTGCAGGTTTGCAAGTCAATAGGACTGGTGGGATTTTGAGTGATCCATCAGTAGTGTAAACTGTTTTGGCATGTGCCTTTAGGCTTATCTTTGGGGATGAAAAGACCTACCAGTGTGGCCAAATAAGGTGCCAGACACTCGGACTGAACTTGACCTGTTGTCCATGACACAGCCTCTCCCAAACATACCTGAAGCCCAGCAGGAAGGCAAGGGGAGGAAATGCACATCACTGCTGCTGAGCAGCACCACTTCTCTGAATGAACAGTAGAGCTTGGTCTCAAGAGATACTAAGCCAGCACTGTTTGCTGCACTCAGTAGACACAAAATGAGAAAGAAAACCTTTCTTTGTGCCTCAAGCTAGAAGCCTTCTTTGTGGCTGAAGCGAAATGACTGCGAAAGATGGATAAAGTCACTGATTTTCACATCAGTGAGAAAATTCCCACTCTTTCTAACTGATGTAGCACGCAGCTGCTTCTTGTCCTTATTTCTAGCAAAACACATACACGTGTTTCTACCAGAGGAGTCCAGCCTAGTTGCAGTTCAAGCCACCTCCATAGAGGGCTTTGAGTCCTGCTCAGCTGGAATATTTCTTTTAATTTGTCAAACCCAAACATAATGTAGCAGTACCAGCAATGATGGGGTTTGTACAGTAAAGTAGTCAGAGAAACCTTTGCCAGCTTTTAGAGCAGTTAACACATGAGGGTCAGGTACTCCCTGAATGAGACAGAAGACAAAATAGGCCCATGCCTTACCCTGGGAAGCTAAAATCCAATGAGCTTTGCAAACAAACCACTGGGCTGCTGGACAAAGTCTCCCTTGATCCCTCCTGCTGAAGTTCTTCCATTTTGTATGAATCATTCATTGCTTGCTGGAGCTGGAATGTGGAGTTTCATCTCCTCTATTCCGGATGAGTGCTCTCAGTGCTGGTCTACAGAGTCAATGTTTTCCTCTGGCCCAATGCATATTTAATGATTTATGGAAGTGGAACAGCTCCAGCAGGAGAGGAAGAGTAAGAGGAACATGTTCATTCATGTGGGTGTCTTATGACATTGCTCTGCAACCAGCAGGCAAGATCCGAGCCGAGGACCTTAATAGCAAATAAAGTCAGTTGGAGCACCAGGGGAGACCATATGAACACGAGATGGTGCAGTGCCACTTCCTATGCCACAGTGCAATTGCAGGGCAGTTCAGGCCTGGTGGGTTCATGCCTTAGATAAAGCTTTCTTCTGCGACAGCCATTGTCAGATAATCATAGAACAGTTTGGGTTGGAAGGGAGCTTCAAAGCTCATCTAGTCAACCCCTTGCAATGAGCAGGGGCATCTTCATCTAGATCAGGGTGTCCAGAACCACATCCAGCCTGTGGGATGTCTCCACGGATGGCACA
>JBCJKH010007949.1:0-11652 GCA_039877255.1 Loriculus beryllinus | reverse complement strand
TGGTTCTCCAAATCAGGGCTCAGAGGTCTCCTAGAAGGCTGCTTATTTAGTTCCTTCCTAAAACTGATTTTGCTACTTTCATAATTGTATCAGCTGATGCTAAGGCCTCACTCCAAATCCAAGCCCGCTTCCCTTAAGATTCCCTTCAGTAGTGCCAAGGGAGAGCGGTTGGTCACTGACCAGTGGCCAAGGAGCACAGCGGGGCCACTCACAAGCGGCCCACCAAAGCCTGCAGAGGCCAGCAAGGCGTACGGCAGCATAGAAATGCGACACGGTGGTGTTAATTCTCATTATTCTCATTTATTATCATTATTGTTCAGTTTGAAAAAGGAGCCTGGAGCCAAGCATTACGCTAGTTGGCACATTGCTTATTTTGTTGTTGTTCTAGTTCTGAAAACAAACTGGGGTTTTATAGTACGATTTGGTTGGTTGGATTTGGTCTTTTTCGTTCATTCCATCGCATTGAAAAAGGAAGAAAAGGGATTTGTTTTATTCTTGGTTTTTCTTTTTTCCCCCCTCTTTTGTTTTAACTCACTCGGTAAAGTCTGGACTCCTCGGATGAACGGAACATTGCACACACACGCACACACACTTGGAGAAGAGAGGGAGAAGGAGAGGAAAGAGAGAAAGAGAGGGAGCGCTCGTGGTGGGCAGACAGACACACGCACGCGCCAGGTCAAGGAACTCTGATACAGTGCAAGAATTTTCCCAAAATGATTGGATCATCATTACCAAAAAACTCGCCATAACAACACCAAGGAACAAAGAAATGTTTAAGCCACACTGTTTGACTGGGATTTTTCCTGCCTTTTTTTTTTTTTTTTTTCCTTTTTTTTTTCTTTTTTTCTTTTTTCTCTTTTTTTCTTTAAATGTTTGCCACACAGAGAGAAAAAGGGTTTTCAGTGGGAATGGGAAAGGGATGGACAGGCTCACGGATGTGAGCGGGAAGGGGGGAAGATCGAGATTGGGATGGGAAGGAAGGATAGAGGATAGGGGGAGGGAGGGAGGGGCAATGGGGAGTCATTTCTTAATGTTCAGGCATTTTCTTGGTCCGCCTTGCTCTCTTCTTCTTTCACCTCTTCCTGCTGGGCACTTTCAGTAGGTTTGGTTTCTTCTACAGCATCTAGTGGGGAAAGAAATGGCCCAGGGTTAGTCAGCCGTGATCTAGAGCATCCTGCATGCGCACACAGCCATTGCATGATGGGCTGCATCGCTTCAGGCTTGCCTCTTCCCAGTTACCCATGTCTCAAAGTCCCTGGCATTCCTGCTGCAAAAAAGAACATGCCAGGGTTCAGCCCAGCAGGTGAGTGTGTGGCTCCCACAAAACCCCTCCATTCCCATCACAAAGCATGTGCAAGTGCCTAGCTCACTGCTGACGTGGCAACCAACCACCATTCACTTCATCTGGTGCACTGATGAGGCTCTTGGCTAACCAGCTAGATCATACACCTTGTTACTGCACCCACAGCCTCTGTTGAATGGTTGCCCTGACTTATCACTACAGATGCTCCCAGCCAAAACTTAAAGTGAAAGCTCTACATACACGTGAAGCTTTCAAGACCCAAAGGGAAAATGTTATAACCTGTAACTTGGCTTTCTCTTACACTGAACAGACATCTAGAGAAGTTATCTCTAGCCTTCAAGAATGGAAGCCTTCATATGGGAGGTTGTCGCATCTCTCCGGTTTTCCAGGCTGTCCTTCTGAAGGCAGGGTAAGTAATGAGTGTAATAACTGGAGGTTGGGTCTGTCTATCAGACACCTTGTTCTGGAACACTGTTCACATGAGGATTTAAAATGAATGCTAGGAAAAATCCCACAACAATGAATCAGAGGATCAGAACCGGAGGGAAGGCAAATCCAAGGCAAAGGAAAGGAGCTCACGCTGGAGTGCTCTTACTGCTGGGTTTATCCAGCCTGAGACACTGTGTTCCCTGAATTGCAAGCAGGATAGATTTGTCTTTGAGTTCCTGCTGATCAGCAATCATCGTCTTTACATCAGGGTACTCTGGTCTATGCACCCTCTGGATTGCTTTTTACAGAAGGTTCACCCAGGGCTGCAGGGCTTTAAGGTCAAATAATGCACAAGGGTCTTAGTGCACTGTAATGGCTGGTCTGCTCCATCACCATCTCCCCCCATTTCTCACTGACATCCCCCTCCTGCACACACTGTAGGAGTGGGACTGACCATGGAGAGGCCAAGCAAGCAGCATCACTCCAGACTTGGGCTAAAGAAGAGGGAAAAGAAACAAGTGCTGAAGGGCTGGGTGGTGTGGGACAGACCACAAGATTGCTATGCCACATACCTCAATGCTGGCATTCACCATACCTCCATAGCATCGTTGTATCTCCAGTGGTCATTCAGAGAGGACTGTGGGTCCCTGGACAGTTCCTGGTGTTTCTGATGAGCTATCAGATTATGTTATACCAGCAAATGAAATGGGCCAGGGACTGCTCTCTTGGCCCCAAGGCCAGCTGGCACCACATAGCTCATGGCCATATGGCTAAACGCTCTTACTCTCCAGAGCAGGGTGTCTGGGGCAAAGCTAGTTAGCGTATTCAAAATCACACCATGGCCCATGCTGTCAGCTTAACAATACGGATGTTCACAAGCCAGTGTTTAGTTTGTGAGGCTTTAACGTTCTCACACCCATGTTTAGCGTAAGTGAGAATGTGAATTGGGATGTAAAACTCTCCTTACTGACACCATTTATGTGTTTTGGCCTGGTCCATTCGATGCCATCAGATGGCAGACTTGTATTTCCTTCCAACATTGGCAGTAGATGATGCATTCCTGCTTCCTTCTCCCCCTCAGCTCCTTAGCCTGTCTTTTAAATATGCTCCCAGGCACCACTTCCATATGGATCACCTTTAAGATGTGTGTAACTTCCTGCTCTGAATCATCTTCATTAAAGGTTCTGGCTCTGGACCTTCTAATACTTCTTGTGCCAGTAAACTCCGACTGTTGATTTTCCTAAAGAAAAAAGTCTGTGGGAACATCCCCATGGCCTGAGCTCCCACAGCAGCAAAAACATCTGTAGACTTTCTTTCCCTTGACACTGAACACCTAAACAGAATGCTGTTCTTTCTGTAGCTGTATGCAGGTATGAATGGACTTCTGTACAGCTACAACCATGAAGCAGACAAACCAGACCACTGATTACAATAGGATGCAAGTATCCTTGCAAGGCAAAAGCAGGCCAACTTGCCTAGTTTTGTTATTTTCCTGACTGACTTGATCACAGTCCACTGCGAAGGGAGAGGAGTCCTTTTAATCCTGCTCTTCTCCAATGCATTTATAGCAGGGGACACATTGAATTATGAGGCTGAGAGCAGAATCCCAATGCATGACCATCTTACCCGTATATTCGAGTCAAAACACTACTGTTAGCCAGCAGCAAAGCAGGCTTTGCTATAATGCTCTGATATTGCTAGCAGGGCAGAATTTCTGCCTTATTCTGCACATAAATGCAGAGCAAATGCAAGACGAATGAGAGAGCAACAAAGGAACTTCAGGAACACAAGCCCTGACATTATATTTAATTATGTTTAAAACTCGATGTCTTCCTACTGAAAATATGCACAGATTTTAGCCCACAGTCCCACAGCCTCCTCAGGACAGCACAACAGAAGGGCCTGTAATGCAGAGATAGACACAGAGAGGTCCTGCATACCTGCTGTGATACTGAGTGCCTTGGACAACACATACAAACCTCTAAGTCACATGTGCCCACCCTGTTACATCACTACCTGAAAGCAGGGGCCAGCTCCTCCAGTGGGCTCTTGACAATTATCATAATGAGATGGGCAGGCAATCTGGTTGCACTCAAAGTGGGGGGGCTGGCAACCTCAGTGACATAGGGCTCATGCTCTTGCTCTTTCCCATGCCATTCCTGCTCTTAGGATAATCAGGCAGGCTGGAACACATTTTTCTGCCATGTTCTGTTCCCTGTTGGCTCACCACAGTGGCAAATCTAATTCCAGTCAGTGCCTGTGGCGCCTAGACATCCCTGGCTGGCAGAGGGACCCTCGCTGCCTGCATTGCTCCTCTCTGGGGAGCAATGTGGAAGGCAGATAATTCTGCTTGAAGCAGCCCAGAGACTGCACTGATTTCTGCCCTGGCGCGGCTGAAATAGCCTGGGCTGACTCTGAGGTCATGGAGCAGCAGAAAGGATTTAAAGTCACTTCATTACATATTCAAGTCAACAGAGAGGAATACAAACCAGATGCTGGATACATGGCAAACTAGAGCAAATTTTTATGGCTGTGGATGTCCTGGATATAAAGAAAATACATACAAACCTTTCTGAATAGGAATTATCACAGAAAATTCAGCCAGCCACTCCCCCTCTTTACTCCTTGCATGGTGTGGAAGCAGTAAGGGGAAATACTCTATGCACTGCTACACCCTGCTAAGCTATGTCATATTCCCTAGCAGCTTTAACAACATTTCATTGATCTTTGAGATGAGGGAAAAGAAAGCAGCCTGGTGTTATTGTACAGTAATGAACTTCACCAAGAAATAATATCACAAAGCATAAAAAATTCAGCACAATAAATAAAGTTCAAGCTGTGGCACCGCTAAACCACAGCAGTAAAAAGAGGATTCTCTCTGTGTGATGGAAGCGATGTAGCTGAACCCTACTGACATCAGGGCCAGGTTCTGATTCAGCAGGAGAGGTGAGACAGTTTCTGTGACACTCAGTCGTCACCAGTTTGTTTGATACAGGCTCTTTCTGCAGCGTGTTCTCTGGGGTTTTCTCCAGCCTAGTTTTCAGTGTCTCAGCAAAGGAGGGCAATGTATCCCTGGGGAGATGAATAGATCACTATCCTGGGGATTCCATACATCACACAGGATATTTCTGACATTGCTTTTTACTCAGCATTAGTCTTGATTTCCCCCTTCGTTGAACTCTGGGCTCTTGCATCCGTCGGTGTATGGTCGACAGATACAGTTATACAGGCAGGACTGCACAGGCTTTGGCATTTTACATTCACTTTGCACTTTGCTGGAATAGGTGTGAAAAGGTTGAGGAACAAAACCATTTCATCCTGGGCAGCCAAATTTCCACCTCTCTAAAGCTGCCTCCCTTGTGAACATGGCAGCAGAGTGAAACGTGCCCTTGCAAGATCGGAGTCCCCTGTGTGCATTTGCAATGGACAGAACAAGCAGGAGGGAGTGAATTATTGCTTAAGAGGGACCTGGACTGGGGCAGCATTGAAATGCACGTGAAGAGATGATAAAAAGGGAAAGTTGGAGTGCACGGACACCTCACCTAAGCAGAAATATCTCCAGCTGATCTTTCAACCTCTGCTCCCTTTCTAAGTAGGGGGAATAAACATGGTATTTCTAGGACTCTCTTAACCTGACCTATTTAAATGCCTGCTTTAGGACAAGAGGAGTTGCAGCATGGGAACACCTACATCTTCAGTGAGCCAAAGTGGAGACATCCACATTTGTTCTGGAGCATTCCAGCCACAGAGCAAAAAGAAGGGCCCAAACTCCCAGAATGAGAACATAGCCTATGCATGCATGGAGGAACCAGAACAGGAGGGGATGGTGGGCTGTAACACGAAGCAAAAGAAGTTTGAGGAGGGGCCAAAATGAAATATGTCTTGAAAGGTAAGGTCCAATAACTAAAAACCCCAAAACTCCCCCAAAACAAGACCAACAAGAAAACCCACCTAGTTTGTGCTTACAATCATCATCCTCACAGTTGTTTTAATGCACATCGGTTATCACTTGTGCTGTTCCTGGTTATTCCAGACCTGTTGTTCCCACCCCCCCATCCCTCCCCCAGACACAGCCTGGAGATTTTAGTTTGTTTTGCAGCTTTGCCCTTTTGTTCCAGTCTTGAAATCCCTGCTGCAACCTAAATTATCCCATAGCATAGGATAATTCTGCTTAGGAGACAGGCATCTGTGAGCCAGCCTGTCACCATCTAACCTCCATCCAGCACCCTGGATGGGGCAGCCAAGCTAAGAAACCTTCTATGCAACCTCAAACAAACCTTATGCTGTGGCTGCAGGATTGCTAAAGCAATACATCTGCATGGTGGGAGAGGCTGAATGATGTTTGCTTCCCAGCTGAAGAATCAGAGACGTGCTTTGTACCTGCAGCTCTAACTGGTACTTGCTAAGGAACTGCCTTGCCCATGTAAGAGGGACAATATGGAAGTGACTATAGATCCCTGCTGAAAGAGGGTCTTTAGAGAGCTCCTCAGCACTCCATTTATTTCCTGGAAAGGGTGATACTCGTGCCTGTGAATCCTGCTGGGGAGCAAACATCTTGACCATGTGCAGCTCTGGTTGTTGTGAAGCTGAAGCAGGCACGCAAGCAGCAGCCTTGCTGGATGGTGGTACTTCCAGCTGCCTTTGCCTATGCTGTGCTCTAATGGCTGAGCGTGCAGGCTCGTCTCCAAGGCTCTCCACTGCCCTACATTAGTGAAATTAGGTTGAGTGGATTTCCGGGTAAAACACTGCCTCTTGGGACCTGCCCAGCTCCCGTCTGACTTGCCAAGATTAATTAAATCAGAGCAGACATCAGCTTATGACCGCAGTAGCAGCAACCTCTCTGCTGATCATTTCTTTTGTGGCTGGTGGCTTGGGTTTTGTTTTCCTTTTTGCCTCCGTTCCACTGCAGATCTTTAAATTACCACGGCCGATGCCAAGAGAAGAGAAATTGCACAACACTGGGACTCTGCTACAGATGCAGGGATTTTGCTTTTCCTGCTTTCCCACTGTTTTCATAATTATTGCTAATATTGCTTGTGCAGCTACAACTCTCCCATGCCTTCATGCTAAAGTATTCCCCACATACAAAGCTGCCTTTTCTTTAGCATTTGTCATGCTCACTCCTTTTTGCCTCTGTCCTCTGCCAATTACAGCTTGGTCAGAGAAGGAACTGAAAACCTGGGCCTCATCAGGGTCCCCTCTTTGCTCCCAAATATTAATCTGCGTTTTTCTGCACTGTTACAAGCAGAGCTCGTCTGCCCCACAGATGACTTCATTTAGAGACATTGTTTGGAGGGTAAGGAGCACTGGAGGGTCCCATTTAAAATCCCTGACCTGAGACTCTCCTAGTTATAATGACATTTGGATACAGATTTGGATCCAGGCTTCACAGCTTGATTCATCTGTCCCAATCCATCTGTCCTTCTAGGCAGCCAAAAGCCAGTTCCAAGCAGACGATGGTAGGTCTGAGACTGCTGAAATGAGATGCACTTCAGGTTCAGAGCTGTTGCTTACACAGTCCTCTTCCTGATCCAAGTTAGCCCATTGCAGTCTGCCCTATGACGCATCCTATGCAGTGCTAAAATCCTACGCCCTCCCCACTCATTGCTTCTCAGAACTGGCAGATTTCTGCTGGCCCAGCAAAACACTGAGAAATGAAGGATTTGGGTATTTCAGGTGAGAGGCTGTGTCTGGTCCAGGGGACTCAGTTGCATCCGCCCTCAGTTGCTACCAATCCGCATACCCTTGGCAAACTCTGCAACAGGGTGGTGGGGAGAGATGTCCCCACTTCAAGCAGTAGGCAGGAAGTCCAGGGAAGATGCCTGGTAACTACTGGAAAGAAGCAGGCAAAGAAGCCTGTTAAGGTGACAATAAAAAGGTGGACACAGCCCCAGTACACGGTCATTTGAGTCTCCTATTCCTTGACTACCCCATCTTTGTTTCAGTGCCAACCTCAGTTGCTGTAGCAGAGAGGAAAAAAAGCAACTTCTGCCAATCCCATGGCTGGTGCCTTTGGCCCAAGCTTGGCCTGCTGCCTCTCTTACTGATCCTGCTAACCCCTCAGAGGACAGCAAGCCTCAGTTCTGTCGCCCCAGCTACCTTTGCGCTTTGTCAAGCTGAAGAGCCAGTAGCTTAGGGATTTCTTCTCCCTCCCCTCCTGCCCCATGACTTTCTTTCCCCAGCATCACCACAGAACTCCCTGCATCCTGCATCGGCATCCACATGTGCAGCGGATGGAAAGGGAGGGAGTGGTGGGATTGATGCTCAGGGTGCGTGGTGGTGGGAAGGGGGGAGACAGGCTGGTAGCTCCATTGCAAAGCATCTTTCACGGTGTCTAGACACCAGCTGCCGGGTTGCCAGGGAAACTCCCCAAGTTTGGCTGATGGGAGGGAGCAGTGAGGTCTCCAGAGAAATGGGAGGAGTGGAAGAAGAAGGTGGTGAGAAAAGAATGAGGATGTTTCTTGTGGAGGTGAGGTGTTAACCCTGTTACAGCTGCATTTGCAAAGAGTTTTGCTTGCTGCAGAATGGGAAACAAGCGGCTCTCCATCTTTCTTCCACTGCTGTTTCCTTCCCACCCCCATGGATGCAGCCAGGCCTGAAGGCTGAGACAAATGGCATGCTAACTGCTGGCTGGTCATTTATTCCTGCCTATTACCACCACTGTTGGCCCAAAATTCCTGTGTACAGTACCTATAGCTGGGCAATTGCAATCCACTTAGGGTTGGAAGAAGCCTAAATGGATTAGAGCGGTTAGGTTTTCAGACAGTGAGATCTCCAACAATGCCTCTCTCTTGGCCACCATCGCTGCTACATGCAAATGCAGCTCAGGGAGGATAGGACACTCTCAACTGGCAGCAGTGTCATCTGTCATGGTGTTTCCACAGGGATGCTTTGTTGCACCAGGAAGTGATAGGCTGTGTAGTACAGTGGCCAAACAGGAGGTAAAAGAGTCCCTTTGGGATGAGGATGCTTTGGAGGCAGATGTTTCGCACTGGTATTGAGTGGCCTCCTCCTAACCATGTCAAAGGTTCTGACCTCGACAGACTCCATGGTCTTTATAGCCAGGAAGCCTAAAGTGGAGAAATAGGAAGTGACTTGTGCAGGGTCTCCTCAGCCATGAGCTGGGGTCAGAGCTGCTCTGTTTCTCAGTCAGTTGCTCACTGCCTTGCTGGAGTAGCAAGGCTTCCTTTGGGAGAGGTTCCAAGCACCAGGCTCTTCACCTCTCCAGTGAGGGTGAACCAGAGTCTAAGATGCCTCTGCAGACACCCTTCATTGTCCACTGCTTGACTTTCCAGCTGGGCAGTGTACTGGTCTTTCTGGATACAATACCCAGATTGTATTGGATACATAAGATAAGACATGGATATAATATCCAGATCATACCTTTACGAGGAACCCTTTGTGAACATCAAAAGCTGTCTCCATTGTGACCTTCCCCAATTGTTGCAGGCAGCCAGCAATGTATTTATCTGGTCTCTGTCACCACAACAATGGCCTAACTCACAATCATGGAGGGATTTTACCCTTGTGACACCCCAGTGAAGAAAGCAAGGGCTTTTAATCTGCATTTGAGATGTCATGCTGAGCAAAGTATGAAGACCTGGGCTGCAGTCACACAAAAGCCTGTACCCAGGAGGATGAGTTGCCTTGGCTTTTCATTCCAGCATCTCAACCAGCCACTCTGCTCACAGAAATTCCATGAAATCCAGCAATCTCCGCAATACCACATACTCCTCCTCAGCCATCACAGGTAGAAGAAAACCATTCATTTCATCACCCAAGGAAAACCTAAGAAGAAATATCCCAGAAGTTGTTCTTTACTCTTCTCCTCTGCCCCTGTTGATTTCACATAGGTCCTGCAGACCAGAAAGGGTACTCTTAGTTGCTTAAATACCTTGTGATTCTAACAGCTTGAATACAGAGGTTTTTACTTGCTTCCAGCTGTGGAGTGTAACAGTTGGCAGCTGCTCTTGGCATATGCATTAGAAGACAGGAATTCTCCATCTCATGCAACAACATTCCTTCATGTCACTCATCTTTTCCCACCTTTGCTGGGTTAAGTTCTGGAAGATGGTTTAGAAACAGAGACCATTTGAGGGTACAACAGAACAAGGCTTTTATAAGACACATCCATTTATTCTTTAGCCTCCTAAGGGTGGGAAGAAATCACAGGAAAGACAAGAAGAGATGGAAATACCCTGACTAGATAATGTCGAGGAGAGAAAAATGCAGCCTTATTGAAGTGACTGATAGTGATTCCTGTGCAGCCAGGACATTTCTGGCAAAGTAATTAATTCAGGGAATGAAGCTTACAGCACTTTGGGAATGGGGGTTTGGGGTTGGAGAGGCCTGGCAGATGCACACAGAGTAGTACGGCAAGTGACAGAAGTCTGATAGACAGATCAGATCCTCAGAGGCCTGCTCGTCTTCCAGCCTGGCAATCATGGTAGGATCAGTAGGGTAAAAATGAACCCAAAGCCATGGCAGACTGCTGGTATTTATGCAGTGATGATCCTGAAATACAGAGGGTTACGGAGAGGAAGGAAACATGCAGAGTGCTAGAACCTTTGGGTTCTCCATCTACAGCTCCCACTTTATCACACGGGACCAGCTCCAAGGCTCCTTGCACTGGCAAAGTTGGCCAGGGAAAAGAGGCCAGGGGAGGGAATCTTCCATAATTGCAGCAAAAAGGTGTAGGAATTCCGTCAGTGCCTCCAGGATTGATGCGCTGCTCCTCCTTTTGTACTCCTCCCCCTTCAGATGGCGGTGGCAGGAAAACAAATTGCTGCAGCCCTTACTACACACCTCCCTTCCCCCAGCCCAAAAGACATGTGCCATTCATAAGCTGCCTGACTGCTGGTCGTCATTATTAAAGCCTAGAAGGCTGATAAATTGGGGATTCATGGAGCCTGCAAGCCTCCAACAACCAGATTGCCATGGAAACCAGAGGCAGTCTCCATCTCCAGCAGAAATGATATTGATCTAGCTGAAGGCAGGGAATTACAATCAAGGAGGAGATATAAAATGTCTCTTTTCCTTTCCCTTTTCCATCCTCCGGTTTTGTGCTTAAATGGAGGAGAAATTTCATTTAGAGAACATTTCTTTCTGTCCATCATCAGGCACTGAGGTTCTGCAAATTGGATGCTAAACTAAATCAAGTGCCTGTTGTCAGGCCTTCCGCTGCCATCTTGTTGATAACTGACTGTCTCCAGCAGTTACAACATCACCACCACCAGCTCTTTGCATCAAAGATACTACTAATATTTCCCATATGCACAGCTGGGGTGCACACACATGGATCCCAATGTGTTTTGTGCAAAGTGAGCACTGAAACATAGCTGCTGCTCCATAGGAAGCAAGTCAGGCTTAATACTGTACCCACCGAAGCTCCTGGATGCCTCTGCTTTTCGTTTCAACAGGAGGAGGTCATCACACAGCCCTTATGACAGCACAGACATAAGGAAGAGGCATTTTGAACTATGAATGCTTGTGGGGAAATGCCCACAACATGGAGTGGCATTGCCGGTGCAAAGCAGCTCTGCCTTAAGTCCCCTCTTTGGGACTGCTTAATACCAGCCCTCCAAGGGATGGAAAGATCAGGAGTTACAGCACTCATCCTGCAAAAGAGTGGGCAGCTGGACACTTTCCCAAGTTCATTCTGCAAAGGCCAGATCCTTCTTGGTCTGTCACTGCATCCTTTGAGTGCCATGACTAAGGGCTGGTGATGAAAAGGCTCAGCTTGACTTAAAGTGTGAGGTCTGACTGCACAGTTACCCATTCCATACTAAGAAACCTCTGTGTTCAGAGATGTGGTGATGTTTACCCAGTAAGTGCTTGGCCCTTGGGAAAAAAATGGCATAAAATGGGTAAGAAATTGGCAAGAATGGATTAGAAAATGGAAAAAAATGGCTTAAAATGGG
>JBCJKH010007948.1:0-35676 GCA_039877255.1 Loriculus beryllinus | reverse complement strand
GGTGGTAAGGCACTGGAATGGGCTGCTCAAAGAAGCTGTGAATGCTCCATCCCTGGCAGTGTTCAAGACCAGGTTGGACAGAGCCTTGCATGGCATGGTTTAGTGTGAGCTGTCCCTGCTTTATGGCAGGGAGGTTGGAACCTGATGATCTTAAGGTCCTTTCCAACCTTAACTATTCTATGATTCTAAGATATAGGATATAGTCCTTCTCTGTTCCACGTCTCTACAGTCTGTGCACACATGTGTACGTAGATGAATATCCTTACTGGAGCCCATGTATTACTTTCATGACATAAGAATTATTATTCACACACATATCCAGCATATGCTGTTCTGTGTTTCTCAGCAGATGATGTAACACAGAGCACTCTCTTTAATACTCTTTTTCTTTCTATTTTTGTTGCAAACTGGAACCACCCCTGAAATGCAGTCATTTTTTCAGGAGAATAACATAGCTACTTCTCAGTGCACACCTAAATGACTTTATTTAGTCCACAAAATGACAGCATGCCATAAACCTTCTGAAATTGCAAGGGGAAAGCTATGTAGGCAGAAACACGGCCTCATCAAAACATGTCAAGCCAGCGCAAGCCTTTACTGCAGTGAGAAATCCCATAGAATAGTTAGGGAACTTCAGCAGCTCTCTCATTTGAGGGGAAAAAAAAAAAAAAAAAAGTTTAAAAACAACTTTCTGTAAAACTGGTCTACCAAATAAAGAAATGCCTCCTCAAAAGAGTATGGCAAATTCATCAATCCAATTAGAAAGCATGCAAAATGCTTTCGGGCAATAAGCTATAACAGGAGCATACTAAAAATCATAAACCTATGGCCCCTCAGAAGTTGCCTGTCCCTAACACAGTCTATGTTACTGTGCCATGAAGAGGGACTCCCACCCTGTATGAAAAAGGTCAGCACACAGGGAGATGCATTTGCTTGGTGTGGGTGATCCAGGTGGGGCAGTCCTCAATTTTAATGCTCTAGGATCATGTCAATGGAAAAACAGTTAGTTAGGGTGCCCCATGTTGACTAGAGTTTAATAGATTTCTATAGTGTCTCCTAGACATGAGGAGATGTTTCTTTCTCTACTACTCCCAAATCTATCTTGGACTACTTTTAATTCTTTCCACCTTAATGAGTGAATGGTTAATTTATAGTAAGCAGCTTGTGGGCTGTCTTCTGCAGCTGCAAAAATTACAGAAGTGCTGGCATGCAACATAAAAACACATTCCCCACATGTACACAGCAGAAATCTTAAAATATTCTCTCTGTGGAGATAGGAATAAATGATTGTCAGTGTTACCAATGAGTACTGTCATCACGAAAATGGGGATTCCCCTCTCCCTGAAATCAGTTTGAATCAGAAGAAAACAATGTAATTTTTGAGCTAAAACACATGATCAGAGTCATCCCACAGGCATTGACTAAATCCATATTTACAAAGCAAAATCACAGTTTCTCTGACCAGAGATGGTTGTTAGTTTTTAGGAAACAATCTATGGACTCCGTTATTTAATTCAGCAAATGTTGGTAAATTCCCATGTGAAAACAAACATCCTTCTCTGGAGAATTTGGAAGAGAATTTCTTGGGGAAATTCTGGCACTGCTAATACAGGGCAAATAGAATTTTTTCTCCACTTGGAAAGCTAGCTTGAATTTCTGGCCACTCATACATGCCTCTTGTGTTATTCCCCATGAAAGAATTTGCCTCACAAAGAGGAAATGCCTTTCCTCTGCTTTTCAAAGTCTTGGAATGAATTCACTTCCTCATTGTCACTGAAAATGGCTGTGAGTTTTGAACATGCCCAGAATGTAGTTAACCTGATAACATACATGATACTGAAACCTATTCAATACTTAACATTTTTCACGTAAACCTCAGGGAAACTGTTTGGCTGAGGGTGTGCCAAATAAGACTAAATCACACACCTACACTAGTTATTCTAAACCAAGGATTTACAGTAAGCACTGGGGCTACCAGGCCCCTTATACAACTCTATTCTCTGACAAAATCAAAACAGTCTACTCCTGAAAGTGATGGTGAGCACCTAGCAGCAATTACGGGGCTGACATAGAAAATACAGATGAAGCTCAATGGCCTGTGTTATTGAGGAGGTCAGACTAGACAATTATGAACATGAAAGTCTGATCAGAAGTTGTTTATGTCTTTCACATTTTGATGAATTGGGGGAAATAACAAAAATTGCAGAGGGAAAAGAGTGACAAGCTTCGTGCTCTATGATTCATGGCTGAAGACTAACTTCAGATGGTCACTTTTAATTCTCTTAGCACTCCCCACATAATTCCATTGCTAGGAGCTGCAAAGAAGAGATATTTCCGTAATGAAAATGGTGTCAACAGTTCTTCCATGTTAGCAAGGAATGATACAGAGTCACTCAGTCACGTAATCACCAAGCACATGGAAATTAACCACAATTCAAAATAGCTTCACTGATTTTAAAGGGTGTAAGGCTGGCTTAATAAATGGACACATACATAAGAAAATACGTTATTGGAAGTATCTAAAAGTAATGAGAACAGGTTGCAGTGATTTTTTATTTTTTACCATTCAGATTATACAAACTTCATATTTTTTGGGAAAAAATAAAACCTTATAGTGAGACTGGAATTCACTGGGAAAGCAGCATAAGATGATAATGACCTCTAAGACTGTCAAGACTGCTGAACTGCAGGCTGTCCTATGTAAGAAAGTTTGATTGACTGCATTGTACGTTAAAATTGTTTGAGGAATAGAGGAGTAAGGGCTTTAATTACTTGATGAGGCAGGCATTCACTACTTGCATTCCCTGACCCTTCCCATCTACTCCCAGAGGGTATAGCTCTGTGCTAAATCCTTACCTCACACCTAAAGTTAGGATAGCTGCTCACATATACAGAATACAGAAGGAAAACAACAGTAGCTCCTGACAGACTTCTGACAAGGCACTGTCTTTAGCTATTTGTTTGTTAAGCAGTTGCTGACTCCTGGATGTTAATGTGCTGGCTGAAACAAACAGCTCTCAAATCCAGACTCTGCTTTAGAGTTCCCTGCTGAGGTATGCACTCTACATTTAGGCAGCACAGCAATTGTCCAAGCCTAAAGACCAAGGGAAAGGCTAAAATGAGTGGGCTTGCACTGCCTAAACTCAGCCATTTGCTCTATGCATTAAGGCAGGAAGTTTTCTACATCCATAGATAACATTGCAGAACCCATCGCTCTGCAGTGTTATCTATGCAGAGCTTTATGCTTGCAACTCTCAACCTAAATCAAAGACCATTATGAAAGTTGTAGTTTACAGTGTAGTGAAGTCTGCTACACTTAGACGGTAACTTCTTGAAGCAAAGACCACACTGTTAATATGCACAGTAAATAACCATGTGTCTAGGTCTTAAGGTACAGCAAACACAAAACAAGAAAAGGCTCGGTCACAAAGAGTTTGTAGTCAGAATTAAACAAGCAAGATGTGGAAAAATATGAGACACGAAAAATCCCCACAATTACCATATAACTGAGAAGCCGAGGTACCAGAATATTAAGCCACAACCCCAAATCCCACAGGAAAACTGTGGCAAAGTATGGGCTGGAAAAGCACCAGGAACAACCCACCCTACCTCTGTGCTCTTTCCTGGGCATCTTCCCAATCAGTGTGAGAAACACGGCACTGAGCTCCATGGGCCTTTGGTTTGGCTTACTACTGCTGCTTTCATTTTCTTCAATTTAGCCACAAGCCCTGTCTGAGCCTGCTTCAAAATCCACCGAAAGCACTTCACTCTCCTAGGCAAAAATAATGTAGGCCTTGTGCTTATTTCTTGCTGGGGCTGACTGGAATTCTCTGTATTGTGCATTGCAGAGGTGAAGAATGCTAGGCTGTGGTGCTGTCTCAAACGTAGCTATACGTACCCCTATGTCTCCGCAGTTCTTACAGGCCTGAGGCTCAATCCACTATTTACCGATATCAGAGGAATGTATGACAGATAAAAATAAAGTTAGAAAGATACTATCACTACCACTGCAACCTCTTCACACATTTCACACTCTCAAAAAACAGAGCTGGAAAAGCATTCAGAGATTTCAGCTTGCCTGTTACCTCCACACCAGGAGGTAAGTATGGTTAAGGCCAACCTTAAGTAAGGACTTAAATATGGTCTTAAGTAAGGCCAACCCTCTTCTGGCTGATAGAACCTGTTAAAAATGTCCAGTGTTTGCCTCCATAAAGTGAAAAAGCAGAGGGAACCTTGTCCCAGTAGCATGAACCCCTATTCCCAGTACAGTCTCTTGCCACAATACCCTGGTAATAATCTCCCAGGGAGTCTAGAGTCTCTTACATGCATTCGGATGAGTGTAATAGAAAATTCACAAAACCAGTTCAGCTCTTCCTATCTAGAGTGGCAGAGACAAGTTTGGGTATTGTATCGCATTTATTTATTTATTTATTTATTTATTTATTTATTTATTTATCTATTTTACTATCACTACTGGATCCAGTAGTAAGCACTGGTTTGATGTCTGATAGAGGCTTAAGGGATTTTCCTCCTTCTTGCTTCTCTGCACTGACAAGCTCTTCTCATTGCTTCTCCACCACGAAAAGAAGCAACAAAAGAGCTCCTGGAAGACAGAAGTCTTGAACTCAAGTGTGACCTCAACCACTGCTATTGCAATAGAAGGGATTTCCCTTTTACGATCCTTTTCCTCCCTTCTAGATGAATCACCCCTCTTACAGAATTATGTGATACTGAAAGACCTAGCAAATGATTGAGCTATTAAATGCTGAATGCTAATACCCATAAGCATTATCACAGTCATGCTCCTATGATAGAATATTACAGGAGTACGGTCTTGACAATGAGTCTTTCCTAATGTAATCTCTGAAACACTTGGTGGTGTTGTTCTGAAAGCTCTGAAGTCCTGGTTTAATTTAGTGAACATAAGCTCCTCCTTCCTGAACAGAAAAAAGAAGAGAAATAATTAAAATAATTTAGAGATACAGAGCTGAATGGGTCCTTGAGAGATCTATTCTTCTTCCCAGGTACAATAAAGAACTATTAGTGACTGATGTGCATGAAACTGATTACTTAATTCCCCTCAAAAAATGGATATTCTGCAACTCTCTTCAACAGCCTGCTCCAGGGTTATACAAACTTCACCACTTACATGGGTGAGGTTTTTTACCCTTAAGCCTAACCACCATCTAGGTAGCTGTAGTTGAAATTATTTCTTATCCTGTCCTCAATGGCAAGGAGAACTTCCCCCTTCCCTCAAGAGATACAGATACGCATACATACATAAAAATATGTGTGTGTATGTATATATATAGGGATGTGTGTACGTATGTGTGTCTACACACACTTCAAAGAAGAAAATTTTCCTTGTCCTTACACATACGTATATATGTTTATGTTTTGTCAGATACAAATATTATAACATAAATGATGGGATAATCCATAGGGTATAATTACAAGAAATAGGAGTAAATCAGAAAAGAGGAATGCGTGTTCATGTGTTCTATAATTATTGAAGTTGTTGATGTTTTTAATGTATGCCTAGGAGATCCAGTTGACAAGACAAAACTTCATTTTGTGCTGTGCAAACTCAGATCAAATGAATTCCTGCCATCTGGCTCAGATGTGTATGATAAACATCAGCCTTAGCCATGCCATGTGCAATCAACCTTCAGTTTATCAAGGTGTAAATAGCAATTATGAATAATCAGATGTGCTTACTGTTCAGAAACATAAAAATAAGCTGTTGCCTTTTCAGGTTTTCCTGGGACTCAGCATCTTTTTCATAGGCTCATAGCTAGTACCTGCAGAGCCATTGGTCTCCTTACCCTTATTTTCTTGTCCTCTTTCTAGTAATTGAAAAACAGAAGGGGCTAGGACCACTTGCTAACCTATTTTCTGCAGTTTCATGTACAAAGCAGGGAATAAGTCAGCTTGTCTTTCCCTACTTCCTACTTTAGCTCCTCGTTCCCACTCCACGGTGAAACTCTCCATCACTTCAAATGTTCTCTGTAAAACCCTCTGAGGGGCCAGGCTTCATAACATGAGAGAAATGCTTTGGATAAAACCAAACACATATATATAGCTTTCTCCTAATCAGTAATTAGTGTCTCAGCCCACAGGAGGCGACACAGAAATCATCCAGGAGCAGGGAACAGGAAGATGCTGAAGGAAACATACTCTGGATAAATTACACCACACCACACACACATAGCTGCCCTGGCTATGCAAGTAATTACCCACCCCAGTTCCTCAGGAATCCAGCCCCTGGATCCCAGCCCTCCCTCAGCCCATCAGTCTTTAATTGTGGAGCCTTCCTATCAAAATACTACTTACCAAGGCAGCAGAGAGACTAGGTGGGGAAAAAAAAAAAAGGGGGGGGGGGGGGGAAGGGTGTGGGGGAAGGGGAGAAGAGCTGTACTAAAAACCTTAAAAATCCCCACATAAAATGGGATTATTCTTTTTCCAGCCATATCCCTGACTTCTTTTCGAACAAAGGCAGAGAAGGAAGGACAGCAGGCTTCACAGAGCCAGCCACAGGCCTACAAACACTGGAAAAGAGCATTTGCCACATAACCACACCATGTAGCACAAGCACAGGAGCTGAGTCTGCTGCTGGAACTGAGAGCCCAAGGAGGAGTCCAAGCCTGAACTCTTCCAAAATCCACCTGCTCTCTGAAGGACTCAAGACCTAATTCCAAAGTGTGGTGCTACTCTGACTTCTCATCAAGTCAGAGCAGCAGGTGCCCAAGAATGGGTAGGAGCTTGGTCTCTCTAAGGATGAAGTCCTTTAAGGGTGCAAGAAACCTGCTGTGTTGTATTTCATTTCTGAGTGCCTTCATGTTGCAAGGCTGGTGAACAAGGAACTCCCCTCTTTCCAGCAGAAATCTCCTCCATAAGTCATATTTACAGGCCTTAAGTATTGTTTTTGTATTCAGCATGTTTTTCCACTGCACAGATTTTAGAATGTTGTTTAAAGGTGTGAATTAATTGATTACAATAATTAAATGTAATGATTCCTACAGACTGCTAGGCATGTCCAAGAGTTTACAAACACATTTGTGCACTAAGATCTTCCTGATTTGGTAACTTCTACCCCTTGCCTGCAACAACCTTACTTTGAGCAGGACTGGATTAAGGCATATCTCCTGCCTTAAAATGCCAGCATATGGAGTCAGAGGATTATGTATCAGTCTAACCTCTAATTAGAGAAGTGAAGCCACTTGTGGTTACTTACAATACACATTAAACCTATGAAGCAAATACAAACTAAATGGGGAAAACTACAACTTGCTTGGGTTCGAAACCAGCCAGGAAAAACAATGGCTTCTAATAGGCAGGGCTCCCTTTCCATCCTGTTGGGATGATACCTGCAGGGGTGTGGGCACCTACACTCTGACACCAGCCTCCGCATGGGCACAGGGGCTAGGGGGCCCTGTGCAACGCATGCCTGTGTGGACTAGGATGAGGTAACGGCTCCTGGAAATCAGCGCCTCCTTCGCTGCTGCTGCTGCTGCAGAGAGGATGCGGGTACACCGGGGTGCAAGAGAGCTGCCCCGCGCTCTGGGCACGGCACGGCACGGCACGGCACGGCACGGCACGACACGACAAGCTGCAGCTGCCGCTTCCCCAGCTCAACTCCCCGCAGCCCAAGGGACAATCTCCACCGCCACGCTGGCGACAGGACGATACCCCACACCTGGACGCTGCTCCGGCCACAGCCACTAGAGCCGCGGGCTGCCTCACACCCCCACCGAGCACCGGAGCGAGGCCCGCGGACGAGACGGCCCCCCCAGTATGATGGGGTGCGGAATAAGGAAGGACCGAGTGACAAACGGCTCCGAAAACCCCGCCGCTGAGCCAGAGCGGCCGGCAGCCAGCTGGGCCAGGCCTGGAATGCGGCGGTGCCCCCTAGCGGCGGCGGCCGTGCGTGCCGGCGGCGGTTGTCACATGTCGGAAAGTCCCCGGCGCTGCCGGTGGAAATCCCCAGTGGGGCTTTTTGTTGTTGTGTGTTTTCTCCTTTCTTCCTCGCCAGGGCGCTGAAACAGAAAGGGGAAAAAAAATCCCCAAGAGACTCGCCTCAGCCCCTCATTCCGCGGCGGCAACAGCAACAACAGCAACAGCTCCGCCGCGGAGAGTGCGGCGGAGGGAAGGAGAGCCCTGGCTCGGTTCGGGGCTTGATGGCTGCCGAATACAACTTCTCCCCACCGCCCCATCCCCGTTGCTGAAGCAGGAGCTACCGACCGGAGGAGGAGCCCGCCGGCGGAGGGGTGAGCACCGCTTGGGCATGAGGGAGGGAGGGAAGGCGGCGGGGCGGCTTCTCCGCCGGTGTGCCGCTCGACTGCGAGGGGACCAGGCGGGTCCGCAGGGGTCGCGTTGGCCGCATGCGGGCATGCGGCGCCTCCTGCTGGCTGGGGCGGGCGCCGCGGGTGTGTTTCTTCAGCCCTGGAGCTCTGTGGGCTTCTTATTGCTGCTTCTCGGAGGGGATTGGTGTAACTCTATGAAACCACCGGGACATCTCCGGACAGCGTGCAGCTTTCCCGAGCATCACGGTACTACATGTTCAGGAACGATGCCGCCTCAGATCGCTGTTGAATCATTGTTTACAGCTGTTCTGGGAACTCCTAGTACATGTGAAAGGGTTAAAATAGTATAGTGTCTAGTAAAGCACAGTGCAGTATAAGCTAATCTAATTGTAGCAGTGTTTTCTGACCTTTAAATCGCTACCTTAGGTGGCTGGTAAGTTCTGCTTGTTTTATCACATTGGTTTTGAAAAATACAGGTTGTTCAGCTGTTGCCTTGATTGACATCTAATGACCATAAATACTACAGACAGTGATTTCCATGTATGAAAGGGAAAATATGCCTGCAGAATAGAATATTGAATAACGTAGTTTCAGCAAACGCTTTTGTAAACTCAGTACTCTTTGTTACATAAAGCTGGAAATAACCATTTCAAGGGTCTGTGCTGGTAGTGCTTAATCATGTGATTAGTCTTTATTCATGCAAGAAAATCCCATTGACTCAATGACTCTACTTACATCAGTAAGAATTCAGTCGTCTCAAAGCAAAGTATAGCTATGGTTATTAAACAAAGATTAATAAAGGCTTGTTTATGTTTAATTTTTTAAATCATCCATACATTTAAATATGGGATTACAAAATAGCACGTGTAAAACCATATTGTTAGGGAGAGTTGATGAGAAAATGTGTTATTTCCATTATATGGCTGTATGTTGGTGGAGAAATGATAAGAATATGCCATGTTTGTTAGCTAAAGAAAACATTTTCCACGTATTGCACGAAATGCCAGCTCTAAGCCCTGTCCCTAAGGCTCTTACAAGATCGGAGGAGGTGCTGTGTGAATGCACTTGCTCTGATTGAGCGGAGAGGACTTTGCAGCATCTTGTGTTTCACCGGCTTCTTTTTAGGGCTTGACGGGATGCCCACTGAACCTCTCCATCAGCTGGTACTTGGAGAGGTTATAGAGGGCAGCTTTTGGCAGCAGGTGTTTAAGGCCCTCATCATACCCTGGCAGGGTCATTTCCAGTGCTCTGGCTGTGTGGTTGGAGGTGGAGATTACCAGTGGAAGTGTCTTGGTGAAGAGGAGAGAGCAGCTAGCTCCCTGTGGGAAGGGTGCACTAAGTTCTTTTGTGCAAGAGGGGTCTTCTGCCTCTGCAGACCTGGGGGTGTCTTCCTGGTCAGTCCATCAGGCTGTAGACCTTCCTCCTCTTCCTGGCCCTCCAGACTCGCATCTCCATGAGAAAGTTTCCTAACAGTTGCATAAACTGTTTTTCAATTGCTTCTTGTCTACGTGTACTTGGAAAGGTGTATATTCAGCCCTTGATAGGTATTTATGCCTTGATATTTGTCCCTAGATTCATAACTGCAATGGTGTGTTCTCCTCATGTAGCCAGCTGTGTTCTAAACACGTTAGGCGTGACTATCTTTATTTGTCTTAATAGAAATTTTGCATTCTTTTTAAACAGAAAGACAGCATTGGAAACCTTTCCATGTAAAAATAGCTTGTTGGTGGTGTTACTGTAGTGCACAGGAGTTTTGAGGGATGTGGTCCTTACATTTGGCTCTAGCTAGCCACAAAGTTAGTGTGCTGTGCATAAGTATTTCAGAGATGTAGATAGTTTGAGGTTATGGGGTTTTTTGTTCTTCCTGCTATAGCCCATGAGGCCGGAGATACTGAAGAAAGGGATGCAGGGCAGCAAACATTACGTGTCCCACTGTGGAAAAATATTGGGGTTTTTGAGCCAAATGGAAATGCTTTTTCAGCTATGTTGATTTACCTCTGAGTAATAGCAGCACTGCAGCCCGCACCCCCACATGCGGCATGAGCATCTATGAGCCCTAATGCTCACAAAATATAAGAAGGCTCAAGAAGAGTAGCATAAGCCTGTACTTGAGTACTTGCTCTGCAACAAATTTGCCATCTTCGGCCACCGTAAGTATGGGGCAGATGCTAGCATGGCATGTAATTCTTGGGGCTCTTTTTGGACTGAACCAAGCATCTCTTCTCGGAGTATATGGGCTGTGGAAATGTGAAATGGTCATTATCTGCTGTTTTTTTGGCATGTCATCGAAATGAGAGCTTGAAACATGCTGGAAGTTCAGCAAGTTCATATGGGATTACACTGTGCAATTATTAGTCAAGTTTCCAGGATAATTTTCCCTTCCCTTGATCTTGCCTTCTTTTATCCTTACTTTGATTTAAATGCCTTTTTTTTTTTTTTTTTTTTTGACAATGCTGCGATTTCCTGAGTTATGGATAAATTGTCTTTAATATCTCAGTAAATGATAGCAGAAAATTATGGAAAGTCAGTGTTTATACCCAAGTAATACAGAAAGGCTGATGGGTCTGAGCTTTAAAAAGCATCATCTATATAAGGCTCAGTGGACTTCATCCACTCTTATGCTCGTTTTGCAAAACTGCATCCAGAATCCAGCCCCTGAAACTGCCTTCTCAGTCTCTGCAGAACTGATAGCACCATTGTGCAAGGACACTAACATGTCAATAAAAGGATTCTTTTTCATTTCAGATGTCTTCTAGAAACATGGCTGGCCAGCACATCCTTCCTCAAGCTTTGTATCAGAGCAATATGCTGAAAGCCATGAAGATTAGAGAGAGGACACCTGAAGATCTGGTCAAACCCCCCAATGGAATAATTCACCACTTCAGGACTATGCACAGATACACCATAGAAATGTTCAGAATGTGCCAGTTTTGTCCTCAATTTCGGGAAACACTTCAGAAGGCCCTGACTGACCAGGCCACCCAGACTTCGCTGGAGCGCCAGAAGAAGCTCAACTGGTGCATGGAAGTTCGGAGACTTGTCCCTTTGAAGACTAATGGTAAGTTGTGAGCACGTCTTTTCACTTGCATTGAAATGGCTGATATGAATGTAGCACTTTTATTAATAGCATCTGAGTTCATGTTACTGAAACAGATGCACACAGCTTTAAAGAAGTGATGCCTTTTAATCTTAGTTCTGTAAACTAAAATTCTTTCCACATGATGTAGTGTCCTGAGGCTGTAGCAGACCCCTGCCCATACCACAGGGTTATGAATAGCCTGAAAATCTCACAGATGTTTTCTTAATATCAGTAACCCATGGTATGTCAGAGTAAAATACCAGGCAGGAAACTTGAATCTGACTCTGTGGTGTGTCAGCTGCCTTATCGGAAGTGCTGAGCAGCCTTTAATGCCAGGCAAGAGTAGCCTTCAGCTGCTTTGAATGGTGGGGATGCGTTCCTACGTGTGTATATAGCAGAATTAATGTCTTGCCATAAGCCCTGCCTTTGTAGCTGTCAGGCAGGGTTCACTTGCTGATCCAGCTTTAACGGTGGTGTAGTCAGGAGCGTTCTGGACATGGAGCCTCTGGGAGCCTGTCCTCACTGGCCCTGGAGTCAGCACCCTGCACCCAGCTGGCTCCCTCATCCTCAGCTACCTGGCAGGGTTTGCCAGCTCTTGCATTCCCTCAGCGCTCATCAGTAACTACTGTGTGTTTGATTTATAGTCATTTTTGTGCAACACCAAGTTGCATTGCCCTTTTCTTTCAAGGCTAAGTGTTGGTTTGAGGGACTTGGCTTTTGGGTTAAATTGTGTGTATTGCATCAAATGCTGTAAATTAAAAGGTACAGCAGCAGCTCAAAGACTGCCTGAATGCGTTACATGTGTCCATAGTCTTCAGCAGGAAACTTTTGCACATGACTGTAAGGTTTGCTGGGCATTTCACATTCAGTGGAGGAAAGAGTCAGTAATAGCTATGACTTATGGTCACATACCTGAAAACTCAGACTCAGGATTCCCTACAGCACAAATTGTCCCAAACTGGGGAGGTAGACTGGGACAGTGAGGACTCCAGGAACATGGAAAATACATACTTTTTGCTCAAAGAGCAGAGCGCAGTGGCTATGGGTGTGGTGGACCTGCAGCCTGTTGAAGTCCTTCTGTTATGTTCTGTGGATGCTTCTTTTCTTATCTGCTTATATACTCATTGCCCTTATCTTCTAGTCGACATTCTTCCCATCCAAAGTTCTACCACGTTTCTCAGTCTGATTGTACACAGCTGTGTTGTGCAAAAGCCATAAGAATAGAACTGCTGTGCAAATGTTACTGCCCTGACTTGGAAGAGCCTGAGCCTAATGTGTGTCCCTGTAACTGTGATAGACGCATTGTCCTTATGGTGAGCTTCTGTGGGCTGCCTCTGCACTGGCATAAAATTCTAATAACTGTAATTAGGCTGTGGATGGAGATCATGTGATCTTGGACTTCCAGAAGGGCTGGAGTGGCAGCTGCAGTAGGCAGCACTCTATAGGTTCTAGGAAGATAACATTGCTCAAAGCATTGCATCTTCAAAACTTCACCCCAAGAAATGAGCTCTAACAGATTTACTAGGAAAATGGACAACATGTGGGTGACTAGCAGCAGTTTTGGAATCCCCCATCTCCTGTCAATATGAGCACTGCAGGGGTTAACACTGCCTGGGCAGGCCGTTGTTGCTGACAACCTTATACTCAGTAACTGTGACTTCTTGCCTTGTCTCATGACTGTCAGCCAGTGTTACACATGGGAACAGTGTGGACTTGGATCTCATCCGTGAGCCAGCATACCAATATACAAGATGTTGAAATATTAGGGCAAGTTGAGGGAAGGCAAAGCAAGGACTTGGTTTGTGGCTCCCCTGTACCCTGTGCACTTGGCTGCTCAATCAGCTTCAGCTCAGTGCTTTAGGGTCATCAAGGGCATTGGTAGCAGGAGTGGCTTTGTGAACCTGCGGTTTATGCAAAGTAGTTGTAGTGAGAGACCTTAGCACAGGAGAGAAGGTAGATCAGACTGAGGGAGAGGATCCCTGAAAGAAGGGACAGAAGCCTGGAGAAGCCACGTATTATCCCAGAAAATAGCATGCTGGCATTTTATTTGGCATGAAGAATATTTTATTAAAGCATTTAGCTGCTTAACCTATAGATGTGGGAGGAATATATCAGTTCTTTCAGTCAGCGGTGGGCTTTCGTCAGAAAATTCTGGGGGTTTTTTTGGATGAAGGTTATGATTGTTGAGCAGAGAAAGTAACTCCTATAGGATCTTTCAGCATATGTTTTACCTGATATGTGTATGAGTTTGTGGAGTGGTTGGGATTTTTTAATAAAAAACCCGCCCTTTTGAATCCCCACGCGTGTCTTTGCAGACCTGTGAATGGAGGATAGAAGGCAAGCGGTAGGAATACAGAAATTGAAACTGTTTCTTGTTGGCTGCTGGCCGCTTTTTCTTTGTAATTTAAAAATTCCAGGCTCTCTTGGCTGCAGAGAGTTCGCTTGTATAACGAGTTGGCATTCATTCCAGCTCACCCTGCCACACCCCCTGGGAAAGTCCGAGGGAGGCTCCGCTGCTCAGCCCGGCACACCGCAGAACACAAAGTACAACTGTTACTCAATTGCTAGTCAAACAGTGCAGGGGAATTCCAAGTGCTGTGTAAGGAATTTTGGGCAGCACGTCTCAATAAAGAATTGAAAGTGAGCTCTCGGAGAGAGAGCAAATACTTAATCTTATCTTTACTCTAGATTTTGCAAAGGGAAAATTTTAATGGGATTAGTATGTCAGCTTTCTCAGTCAGAAGGAAACCCAGTCAGATTTCTGTCTTACATGTTGTTCCCTGATTTTTGAGCTCCAGTAAGCAGCCCATGGACTTGAAGTAAACTTAGCAGGACAGTATTCAGAAACCAGAAGGCAGCTGCAGGAACCTAATGTGCACTGAGTCTGTAACAATTCATGAAGTGTTGAGCTTTTTCCTTATGAAAAAAAGAATAATAGCTTTACCATGGTCATGTCCCCTATTCCAAGGAAATTGCTGTGGCTTTTTAGCACTGGGTCAATCTGTTTACCACTGTAGTAAACACCGCACCTGGTTTTCTATCTAAGGATATGACAATAATGATTCTTGATGGCTCCCTTTCAGAGCAGGCATCCCCTTTTGAAGAAGATTGCTAGAGACAGAACTTGAAACCCAGCCATAGGCATATTTTATCACACCTTTTAATTAAGTTAGTCCACTCCTCTGAGTCTCAGTTTCACCCCCTCTGAAATTGCAGAACATCATTTTCCTTCCTACCTGTAAAGAGGACTTTTTCAGTGCAAGGAGGGTGTCTAAATGAAAATCAAATAATTTTGTGTTTTAAAGAACAACCCTCTAAATGAAATATTTAGCAGCCCAGCATACTATCAGTTCTGAGAGGAAGGCAAGAGGTGTTCCTATGGTTGCTTTACATAAATCACTTACTCTTCTTTCTATCTTGTATTTTACTGCAATTCCTATATCAAGCAAGGCCACATGCGAATCCTTTCAATGCAGTGCCTGCCAGGGGACATGAGGCTTGGTGCTACTATAGTATTTTCTTAGTGCCATCATGTGTATATTTGTGTCAACACTGATGAGGGAGAGTTACATGTTCTTTTGTAGTTTTAAGATGATTTTGTTGCATTCAAAACCTATCTCAGCTATGTTTGACGTTCGCAGTTGACCCCAAAATTTAGTGTGTGACACCAGTCAAAGTTAATAAGGGACACTGAATGACAACACTGACTAGTGAAGGAACAGAACCAGTAGAGAGGAGACTTCCTTTCTGTCTCTGGGCAAAGAGCTCATAGCTGTGGTCTCCTTATTAAAACCCTTCTGTCTGAGGCTTAGGGACAAGTACATAGGGAATATGCATTTGCACAGTATAATTCCATATCCTGAGTGTTTGTGGGGTTTTACTTAAGCAACCATTTAAAAGTATTGTACTCTTTCTTTTTTTTGCAGGTGATGGCAATTGCCTCATGCATGCTGCGTCACAGTACATGTGGGGTATTGAAGATATTGACCTTGTCTTAAGAAAAACATTGTTTAGTGCACTGAAGGAGATTGACACACGGAACTTCAAGCTCCGCTGGCAGCGGGAGGCTATTAAATCCCAGGAGTTTGTAGAAACGGGACTCCACTATGACACCCGGGTAAGGTGGCCTGAGGGAATGCTGCTTTTTTTCTGATGCCTGTCAGCATTGCCTTATTGATTTAGTTTGCTTTTTGGCTTCATGGATTCCGCTATTAGTGGAGAGTAGAAATAGTTTTCCTGTGGAGTAAACGGGAAAATGTGATTATTTTGAGTGCTGCTGAGCTGCAGCTGATTCCAGACCTCCATGTCTTTGAACTGTTACTGAGGGATGTTTCTTTCCCCAGAACTGGGAGGAGGAGTGGGAATACCTCATTGAAATGACCTCCCCAGAAACATCTGGGGCTCGGAACAGGCTTCCATATAATGCACTGGAAGAAATCCATATCTTCATCCTTGCTAACATCCTCAGAAGGCCAGTCATTGTCCTTGCAGGTGAGTTGCCCAGCCAGTCATCTCACCGTGTTACTCTGTGCTGTGTTGGTAATCTTACTTTGGTAATGGCTGCTTTCTGGCAGATGCATTTCAGAACAAGGTGTTTTCAGCAATTGTTCTAAACCAGACAGAGTTTGTTTTTTCTTGCCTGTAGCACATACTCATTTGTGTTTATTTGTGTTTTCTTTATCTCCCTTATGCAGATAAAGTGGTAAGAAGTTTAGAGTCAGGCTCCAGTTTTGCTCCTCTGAACGTTGGGGGTATTTACTTACCTCTCCTTTGGCCAGCTGAAGAATGCTACAGGTACCCAATTGTGCTTGGCTATGACAACATGCATTTTACACCACTAGTGACTCTGAAGGACAGCGGACCAGGTATTTTTCAAGTACCTTCTTTGGTATTTATGTAGCTTCTTCAGTATCAACATGGTGAAAAAGCATTCAAAGTATAATCTGGTTTATATTTGCATTCTTAAAGTTAAAATAAGCATAAAAGATTCCTTTAGAATATGTACTTGACATGTGACCAAAACAGCTTTGTCTGTAAATCTCAAACTAAATGAGAACTAAAGGTTGCCCTCAAAATGCTATCTGAAAGTAGAGTGTGACTCACCTGCTTGCAGGCTGGAATCAGTTAAAGGGTGGCCTCTGCTTCCTTGTGTTCTGGTGTCCTTTCCACACCTTGTCGTAAGAGAAGAAGCTTTGAAGGACACGGTCTAACAGCAGTGTATTGCTGTCTGGCAGGGATCATGAAATCTATGCTTTGTCATTTTTAATGCACTTCTGAATGGATAGCAGTTCTACAGGTTCAGGTTAGGCGGCTTCCCATGGAAAGGCATAACAAGCTAAGATCTGTAATGCTGCCCACACTGAGAAGAAAATTGCTAGGGGGAGAAGCATAAAAACTCCATGGGATGGGGCTGAGTTTGTGGTCCAGATGTGTCTGTGTCCTCCCCCAGTGGCACTGTTTAGAAACTGGTTGGTCTGGCCAGCCATTCTCCTGTCTTCAAAATTCACCAGCAGTGGTGACATCTCCATGTTTTGCAACTTGTGGTTACTCCTGCCCAGTAAAATATATATATATCGCTAATCCATCTTGTTTCCCCACAGAAATCCGGGCTGTCCCTCTGGTTACCAGTGAAAAAGGCAGATTTGAAGATTTGCGTGTGCACTTTCTGACAGACACAGAAGAGAGGGAGAAAGAGCAGCTGCTGAAAGACTATTTGATGGTGATAGAAATTCCAGTGCAAGGCTGGGATCATGGAACAACTCATCTAATTAATGCTGCAAAGTGAGTGTCATTCCTGTTTCCTCAAAGCCATCTTGTTTACAGAGATGGGAGAAGCTGGACAGTCCGGTGTGTTCCTTCAGTCTTTCCTTCCTTCCACAGTAGTTCCTGTGTTTACCCTCTGAAATATTAAATATTTACATTACTGTTGACATGCTTTGTAGTTGTATGAGCTCAGACCAGTTTCAGATTTAAAGGCAAGAATGTCTTCAGACTTAGCAGACTGAAACTAGTATTTTGGAAGAGTAAACCCAATGCATTACTTCCACTGACTTTAAATTACATAGAAGAGTGGCAGAAAAGTAATTACATCCAGGAACTAGTTAAACTCAACTCTTGCACTTTCTGTAAGGGCACATTGCATAAAAGGCAGTTGGTGTAATTTTGGCTGCCCTAGGGAAAGTACTTAGTGGTATGTTCTTAGCACAGATGCCTCTATGCCCTGGGCTGTTGCAGTGTTGTAGGCAGGAAGTTGTGGCTGGTGGAGGAACTGGCATCTTTGCTCATTCCCCTGACAGTTAAGCATCAGAAACGTGCAAGGAGCAGCTGGTGGCACCCATCGTCTTCTTTAATTTATGGGATGCTGATAGCAGTGTCTGTCTAGCCCCTTTCCCAGAGTAGGGGGGGAAGTGACTCCCTGTATCCTCTATCTTTGCTTCTGTTACAACACAGGAAGGTACCTTTATGCTGTTGGGTAGTTTTGGTTTAGGAACCTTGAAATTTGAAGTTCTTCTATCCAAAGCTTATACGCATACATGAAGTGTAGAAATTGAGCTTCCCTAGGCCCACTGCACAGATGTTACCAGTACTGGTAATGTTCCAGAACACACCTCAATCCTACCCGCTGTGGCATGGTGAGGCTCCGGTGTGGGATTTTCCCCTGCTGTTGAGGGCAGAGTAGGGATGATGTGATGGATGCTAACATTACACACACCACACTGAAGCCCTGTAGTTTGTGTGATGAATTGCACTGGTAGATACAGACCAAACAGGGCAAAATCCAGAGCAGGTTTCGTGATAAGCTGTATGGCGAAACACTGAACCCACTGTAGGAAAGGCTCATGCTTAGCATGGGCTGGTGAAGAGAAGGATCTTCCATTCTAACCCCCACTCAGCTGAGCACTGGTCTTCAGAGGTATTTAGGATTTAGGAGACTTTCCACTTCTGAGAGATTATCCATATTCTTTGTGCAAACAGCTCTCAGATAGAAAACCCTCACCTAGAAAATCCTTTTAAGAATGCTTCCGTTTAGCATCATGTCAGACGACTTTATTAGATGTGAAAGTCTCCATTTGACATCACTGAGCACCTGCTTTTAAAATTATTTCCATTTACAGCAACAGTTTTAACATCCTGGATCTTCTAGCTGAGTAATATGGATGTTTATTAAATCTACATTTCCTTCTCACATTGTTTGCATTTGCCTCCACCCCCACCATCTGCCCTATTCAACCACTGATGCAATCTTCCTTTTCTGGCTATCAGGTTAGATGAAGGCAACTTACCCAAAGAAATAAACCTTGTGGAAGATTACTTTCAACTGGTGCAGCATGAGTACAAGAAGTGGCAGGAGAACGCTGAACCTGCAAGAAGAGAGAGCTGCTCCAGGAAAAGACAGGAACTGTCTCTTTTGCAGCTCTCCCTCTTACAGGTGAAATGTGAAACACCAAATTGCCCTTTCTACATGTCTGTGAACACTCAGCCCTACTGCCATGAGTGCTTTGAGCGGAGGTCACAAGGAAACAAAGGAAGAAAGCAGACCTCCACAACAGCACCTGAGAAACTGATGGCAGCCGGGGCAGGCTCCTCCCATGGGGATGTTATTGAACCTGGGGGATGGACAGCTGAAGGGCCTGTAACAGGGCCTCGCTCTGCACCTCCAACGGCTCCAAGCCTTTTCCTGTACAGCGAGACCACAGCCATGAAATGCAGGACACCAGGCTGCCCCTTTACACTGAATGTGCAGCACAATGGGCTTTGTGAACGCTGCTACAACTCCAGACAGCTTGGTCCTTCCAACAACTTGGATGACCGGACACATTTAGACTATGCCACATGCAAGGTGTGCCGTCAGAAGGTCAAAAGGACTTTCAATGGCACATGCAGCACTTGCTTCAAGAGGTCTACAGAGCGCTCCTCAAATGGCAGCCCTGCTTTCCTGCCCGTGTGCCACCAGAGATCCACTTCTGACCCATCTCAGATCTTGCAGAGCCTCGTCCAGCACCCCTGCCATCAGCTTCCCAACAGCTCTGGTGAGGAGCCCCTGCCACCAGTGCTGCCGCCTGAGGAGAAGAGGGGAGGCAACCTCTGCAGGAAACCCGGCTGCAAGTTCTTTGGGACATCGCAGAATGAGGGCTTTTGCACGCTGTGTTTCTTTGAGTACAGGGAAAACCATGGTAAGTGGAGATGGGGTGAGCACACTTCAGCTGCAGATTGGCAGCCTTGAGCTATGAAGCTGTGCATGCACTGGGTGCTAAAAGGGCGGGGGGTAATGGGAATGGTGTGGAGCAAAAGCAGCTGTGTGAGAAGGTGCTTTTTTGGCTAATAATATCTCATAAGAGGGCACACAATAACAGTGTGGAAAATTGTGAAATGTCTTGTAAAACTTCCTGTCAGCTTTCATGGAAGCAAAACTAGCTCAAGGACAGAGGTGGGGTTTGATCCCTCCCCACCATCCACTGCAGTCATGATTTAGTATGAATTTTCTTCACAGCTAGATAAGTTGTAAGGGTCAATGAGGAAAATGCTATTGTATTGATGGTACTGAAAACCAGTTATGTTAGCAAGGCTTTTAAAAAGCTTGGGATGAATTTGAAGATCTGTATCTGTTCTAGATGTAACAGATACATCACTCTGGCATCACTACTGAAGTCACCTGGATAAGCACAGCAAGTAAAAGTTGACTAAATAATGTTCTTGTATTCTGAAGTAACTTAGAAGTGCATTGTTACAATCTACCTTGAAATCTTCCTTGGTGATATCATACATATGCGTGCATGTGTGTGTTTAAAGGCAGGCCTTCAAAAATGCAATACCCTGGGAATAAATCACAACATGAAATCTTTGTCTTTCATGCTACTGCCCTGTTACACAGGCAAAGAGCCTTTGGGTATAGAAGGTGAAACTCACATGTAAGAGAGAATAATTGCTTATCTCATACGTCTCATTGCTGACAAGTGTGCCAACAGAAACACAGAATTATAAGACTGGGTTGGAAAAGACCTTTAAAGACCATGTAGTCCAACTCCCCTGCTGCATGTAGGAACATCTTTCACAATGCTGCATTTTCAAATTAGGGAACCTCTATGCCAGCTTTCAATAGCTTATTTTCCAGTGTTGCTCACAATGAGAATTTTTTCCTTCTGATTGTGGATTATATAAGACTGCTTCATGAAACCAAAGAGCATAAGGCACTTTTTCCCTTTAAGGTCTGTGCTACTGTACTACCATTACTCCTGAAATGGAGGAGGCAGGGGAATGTCAGGCTAGGTCACAGATGACATGCTGAAGCCAAAGGTGAAATTCCTCTTAACTTCAATGGGATCTATTTTTCCCACTAAGGGCAAGTTTTTCCCAAATCAGTTGTTTCAGCAGGTTCTGATGTGAAAATCTGGCTGTATTAGCTCCTTTATTTATGTCACATGTAGGCAAGTTCATCAGCTGAGGGGCTCAGGATTGTCGCATGTTTTGGGTTATTTTTATTTTTAAATTGGGTAACTTTTCATAGTTGTTTTGGCTCATCAGATCTATGAGACACATTCAAACTCCTCCTCTCCTTTGTATTGCAGACAGCTCTTTGCTATGCCATCAGAGGAGACCTCAGAGGAAGTCCTCACCAGTGGGTCAGTCAGGAACCTCTGCTGCCACCTTCCGTAACAGTGTGTCCTGCCAGCGGCGTGACTGTGACACCCTGGGCAGCACGATGCTCGAGGGGTACTGCCAGAACTGCTTCATTAAAGCCCAGAACCAGCGATTTCAGGAAGCCAGGAGAACAGAAGAACAGCTGGTGAGACAGCCAGAAGTAAGTGTGAACTTCTCACCGTCTTCCTGTTGCTTAGCACTGCGTGTTTTTCTCTTGTGCAAACAACTCAGGATGCATACTAGAAAATCCTCTACTGACTGCATCCTAGGTATCATGGAGAGACAAGTGTATGGCATGATTTTTGTGTGCTGCAACTGAGCAGCACTCCTAAAAGCCACTCTCAGTTTAGGATTATCATCGCCATGCTCAGTTTTACCTCAGCTGGGAGCTTGCCAGCAATTTCAGTGGAAGCAATTGGACCAACAGGTGATTTGTTTGCTGGCTGGGGGAGATTTTAATTACTACTCTAGATCTATGCAACTGTATTGAGGGCTTTAGTCCACTTCATGTTGCCTTTTTTATTGAGCCAATTACAGAATTTTTGTTCCACATTTTTTTTGTCTTTTATAAATTTGGTTTGGTTTGGCCCTTTTAGAATTGAGAGTTACCAAGGATAAAAAAAAATTACTGATTTTTTTCCTAAGAAATGACAGAATCTGATTTTCTTTGGTAAAGCCCAACTTGGCTTTTGGTATTGCACTTTTCAGAAGCAGCATGTGTCTGCATGTACCCCAGTGGTTACCTGTACAAGCCATAAGCAGGGTTGCAAATGAATGAAAAGCCACTTGTGCTGCAGGCACAGCAACTGACAGTGTGTTTTAATGTTTTTCAAGAGAACAGAGCAGCGCAGAGATCTGCAGCGAACAGCATTGAGTAAGCAGAAAAGACAGTGTGCTGTGGCTTCATGTAGAAACAACCTGGACTGCAGGAACAATGACTTGTGCCAGGAGTGCCAGCACCTCGGTCTGCTTCCACCATCAGGGAGTGCCAGGAACCCATCTGCAGAGGAGCCCCCAAAGCAGCGCTGCCGAGCCCCTGCCTGTGATCACTATGGCAATGCCAAGTGCAACGGCTACTGCAATGAGTGCTACCAGTTCAAGCAGATCTATGGCTAGTGGAGGGGAGGACTTGGTAAAGAACAGGAAAACAGTACCAGCAACTTCCTTCACTGAAATGGTGCTATGTCCAGAACACTTAACAGTCCTGGGAGTGGGAGGGAGGGGAGGAATATAAGCTGTGTGCTCATGTTCATGTTTATTCCCAAGATGGGAATAAATATCTACTTCCTCTAAACACTGCATACAAGGACTGCTGAGGAAAGCAGGTTGCCTTCTGCACAGAGCTTTCATGACTAAGCTCCTACAACGCCATATTTAATTCTTGGACTTCCCAGGAGGAAGTGTGAAGCATTTGAATCCAGAGAACTTCCCAGTTCTGCCTCTTTCTTAATACCTCCCCTGCTTCTGGGTGAGGCGCTGCAGCTGCTCTCAGAGGTGCAGGACCTCTTTGTGTTTGCCTACATCAGTCAGAGGCAAGTCTTTCCTGAGCGGGATCCTGCAGGACAGGCTGATGCAACTTGCAGTTCATGTCTGAAGAAACTTGCTGTGGGTTGCATGTTGATGTTCTTACAGAGCTCTTCTAGGTGGGAGCTCCCACAGGTGTTCAGGGTGTTAATGGGGAGCAGTGCTGTGTTTGCAGAGCCCTCAGTAAATCACGGCCAGACACAAGACCAGCATTGGTCTGCTCCTTTAACATGTTTAACTAATCAGCATTTAGATCCTTTCCCATATCCCAAGGCATCTGAAAAGACATGTGGTTACAGAAGCAACTTTCATGAGCATATGCATGTGATGGGAAAACTGAATCCTGCTGTTCCCTGCTCTTACAGAAGGAATTGCCTCCAACAGACAAAAAAACCCCAAAGTCCTTCAGCTTCCGTTGTGAAACCAGAGCAGCTCTTCTCTTGCATTGTAAGTGTTGGGAATATGTGTACTGCTCTTCTTACCCATTTTCTGTCTCAATTCTGTCATCTGTGTTGTGTTTCTGTTATCATGCAAACAGATTGGATCTTCGTAGCAGAATGCTTTTGGTTTGAGATTTTACTCCTGGAGTCCAATCTGCAGTACTTTTGTGGTCTTGCTGTTACTGTTGTGCCCAGTGCCTGCTTCTCCCTTCTCCTTTCATGCCTTTAAAGTTTTCAGCATCTATTTTGCTGCTATGATTTTGGAGGTGACACCTCTTCTAAGTTGCTTCTCAAGTTTAGAAACTTTTTCTACTTATCAAAAAACAGTTTTTTGAAAAGACAAAAAAAAAAAATGAAACTCATGACTTATTTCTGTTTAAGTTCATATATTTTTGAAACTTAATGTGAACATGTTTTATTAAAATATTTATACTATTTGAAACAATGCAACTTGAAATTTGCACAGCTAGGATTTTTTTTTATGTGTATTGACCCTTGTGTTGAAAGTTATGAACATAAATGTATAATTGAAAAACATTCTCTGATACAAAGAAATAAATTATTGAAGGATTGACTTGGTGATTTTATACTGATGTGAGCACAGCTGAGCATGGGACACCCCCTGAAGAAAGCATTTCTGTCCAGGACCACCATTCAGCATGTTACCAAGTGCTCCCTTGTTCAGATCATGTAGCCAAGCACTTTGCAGAGATGATAACTTACTGAGAATCTCCTCATACTCTCACCTTATGTCAGCATTCTCTCAGGAAGAGCTCTCGGTGCCGTCAGTGTACAGAGTTGCTCCTGTGGTTACAGAGTATCTCCAGTCCCCAAAAGAATGGGTGTGGGAGAGTAAGGATGTTGCAGGACCAGCTTCAAGGTAAACTGAGCTAGGCCGACTTGGCTTTAATTTCTCCAGTCTTCCATCAGTTATGCCAGGGATTCACAACTGATGGTACTTGAGTGCCGTCTTGGGAGGTGGCAGTGGCAGCAGGTGATCCTCAACTCTGCCCAGCCTTGTGTGTGACCCCAAAGGCACCAGCCAGTCCTACCACCTCCCCTCACCAGGAGGCCCCTTGCCCTTTGGTCCTGGCATCTGGATTGCTCAGTAGCTCCTACAAAGCATGTTACCAGCTGCTACTTGAAAAAGTAGTTGTCAGTGGTGTTTCCTTCTCATCTCAAGCTCAGCATAACCTAACCTTACATCCAGAGGATTTCCGTACTGTAACATTCCTCCAGTATGGCATGAGTATGCCTGTACGGGCACTTAGGTGTCTCAGACCTCTGCCTAGATAGGCAATACTGTACACTACCGTGACTTTTACATGTTACCCATAACATGAAGGATAAAAATGAACCAGAGCTGCAGATGGTCCCTGTGTAGTCAGCAAAGAGGACGCTTTCTTAAGTGGGTGGCCTCTCTAGGTTACCTGCTTTCTATCCTGGTTAACTCTTTAATCCCCTCCCTCAGGAGCACACCTCATCACATGCTTCAGTGCTGTCACAAGTACAACACAAGTTCCTGAGTACCTTTGCCATAGGTTTGCTGGTCCTTGTAATTCACGTAGCTCTGTAGCCCGTGTTCCTGGATGCCTGTCGCCTTCCTAATGCGCACTGCTCTCCTTACAATTTAGCCCAGCTTCTGGACTCAAGTACCACTCCTTTTGGAACATAAAACCTACAAGTCAGCCTAACCCCTCCCTCCCCCAGAGCAGAGCCTGGTAGATCTGTCAGCCCCATCCCTACAGCATATTCCTCTTTTTCAAAATCTGAGTCTCCATTTATCCATGCTCTCCTTCCCCTTTCTTTACAACTCATGCAACTCACATGCCTGCTCAATTCACCGAACTTCTGCACCAGGCAGACACCTTGGTGTTGAAAGAGTGGGCAAAGACCGGGAAGGATGTCTGCAGCCAGGCACCAGGAGGTGGAAGCAACTCATGGCATCCAGCCTCAGCAGCCATCAGTCCCTGCTTGCTGAAAAGGCAGAGCCTCCATCATAGCAACTTCAGTGTCAGGAAGCTGATAATCTCCAATTGCTCTTAACTGCAACTTCTGCAAAGAGGATTTCAGCTAAAATGCCCCAGATCCCACTGATTTTTCTCTACTGCTTTCTGGGCCCATTACTCATAATCCTGAAGTCACATGGGGCTTGTCTCATTCTGAAGCTCCCATGTAAATGAGTGCCCAGCCTCTCTTCTGACTTTTGTGGGAATGTTAAAGCTAGTAGGGCCTTCTTTTATTTAACTACTCTGGTATTTCCCTAGTGTTCCTAGGGGATTTTGACCCTCTGATGCTTTCTGCTCTTTGCCCAGACACTTCTTCAAGTTCATATATGTTTTCCTTCCTGTTCTGAAAGAGAGAACTTTTATTTGGACTCTCCCATTTTGTGACCACTTCTGGAAGTCTCATTGCTAAGACACAAACCTTTCATAGCCAGGGATTCTTTTCTTAGCAGAAAGGCAAAATTAATATGAAACAATTCGTTTACTGACCATTTGCATTGCACTGAAATTCCTCATAATGCAGTAAAGGCTGTGTTTACATGTTAATTTTGTTTGGGAAAGGGATACTTGACTCTAAGCTCATATGAGCAGGCATACCAAGGGCTTCTAAGCTGTTATGTCAAGGAGGTGGTCCGTCTACTGGAAAAGAATTTCAATAGGCTCATCCCTAGCTGTGTTTAGGAGGCAATGAGATGGACAAGGACATCTGGTAGGGCCAGACCTGGTAGTTCAGATGCCCAGAACAATGCTTTGTTTGAGGGTCCTGCTGAGGCTTTGGCATCAAAAGGGCCCCCAAACATGTCTAGCATGGAAATGGAGACACAGACTCACGAGAAAGACCATCAGTACCTGGGGATTTTACTAAAACAGGGGCTGAAGGACTTCAGGTAGTATTTGAGGGGGCCTGTGAAGATCTCAGCAGGGTCTAGATGTTGGATATAAGTGTTTTAGATATAAATCTCCAAAAACTCACACTCAGCCTAACTTTATGCACTTTGGGCCATAAGGCCACAGTGCATGACATTAACTTGTGCATTCAATCTGTGCAAAATCAGTGGCTCAGCATGGTGATATATACATGTTTTGTTCAGATGAGAACCACAGGGGAGCAGCAACTGCATAATTTATCATGCATACTTGAGTAGGACACTATAGTGTAGTATGTACAGCACTGAAATAGAAAGCCACAACACTGAACAGGTACAATTTCAGTTTATATTAAACTGCCAAGGCCCCTTAAAATCCAAAGTTAGAAGTATAGGTGGTTTTATGTCAGAGTTCTCCATTTCTCAGGTGCCTATGCTTAACACACAGTACAGCAAATCTGTCACTGATGGGAGCAGATTCAATCAGCTAACATAAACTTGCTCTGTCATTTCTGTCTGACGCTTTCTCCCGCATCAGTGATAAATACTGATAGCATCAACTATTGCCTGGTTCAGAAGGGTTGTCCTAGCTACATACGAAGAAAGACAAAATGCTTGGAAGTGGATTGTTTGAGCTGCTACTTCATTAGCTCCTCTTTCCTTGACCATCCATAGTTGTTTTGGAGAAGACTGCCACTAGCAGCATATGTACTAAAAAACACCCAACGTATTTAACATCTGTCAAACAGAAACCTAAAATATGAACAGGTAATTTTGCCTGGGAGTTTTACGATGACTTCTGTTTGTACTAACGTTAATTTTCTAAAAAACCCCTGTGTCTAATATTGAAAGACAGCCTACAGCATGCTATCCAGACTGCCCCCTCCTCCAGCCCCACTGAAGTGAATAACATATGTATGTAACCTCTCCCCCCTCCCACTACCCCCAGTCTCTGATAGCAGTGATTCTTTTTTATTATTGAGTTGGTTTTTTCCTCTTTCCCCCCTCCCCCTCCCCTTTTTTTCTGGTTAAGCTCCAGTACATGTCAGTAGCTTTGGGCAGGAAGTCAGATTTCCCCTGGTGAATTACTGAGGGGGGTGAAACTTGGGTTTTACTCTCTGGTTATATTGCTCTATGTCAGAGGATTCATATGAGCTCATATGAATGCACATTGTGAGTTAGTCTACTTCCCAGCTGGTACTGGTTTGTATAAAAGCCAATGTTCAGTGGCATCTCACAAAAAGGGGTCAAAATCCCCTTCTTGTTTACAATGTAAAACAAAGCCAGTAAGGATCTGCTATGAGGAACACAACTCTGTACAGTGGATTGCACTTTGAAACCAATGCTTTTTTTACTGACTGCTCTCAGTGCCACGGGGCAGAATTTCTTCACAGCATGAAGTATGGCATAGCGTGAGAGCACGCAGTCAGAATTCCCACTTACCAATATTACTTGCTGCAGGACTCATGTTGTTTCGTGTTGCCTGATGCCAATGACAGAAGAGTGCGTGCTGCAACGATGCCTGGTAAACATCTTACTGCAAACTCCAATGACACTTATACTCGTGTAAACCTGTAATAATTCAATTGGCTTCTGCAACTTTACTCCAGGTATTCTGTAGGATAACTAGGATGGGGATTTGGCCAGCTATCATATAAAAATAGTCTTTCAGTTGCTTTTATATGTTCTGGAATGAAAAGACGTATCTTAAATTGTTGTTGTTGCAGTCCTCATGACACAAAGACATGCATATCTAGGCAGACCTCGTTGTTAAGACACAGTGTTTAAATAGATGCATGCCTTGGTTGCTGGTTACAGTTCAGTAGTAGTTAGGGGTCTTAGCCTTTAAGTGGTCCTTAATGCACAACAACTTAAAGGCAAGAAAAGTAGCCAAACATATTTCAGCATGATTGGTTACAGCTTATTTATCCTGTAACTCATTAGCTGCAAGGAGGACAAAAGTTATTTTTACTGGAGGGAAGAGATGACATTTTTCATTTCTGTATTACAAAGGCAGAGCCCAACAGACAAGGATGATGTTGCATGGGTTTTTCATTCCCATGTGCATGTCTCAACCAGCCTATGTTTGCCTAAAAGAAAAAAGTAATCATTTCCAAAGACATTTTTTAAGAAAGGGAAGCTTGTGTGGTGTGATAGAGCAACGAGTGATGACCCCTGGCAGAGCTGTTCTCTTTGAAGGCTGGTGCCAGGTCAGGTGCTTGGAGGCAGGAAAGCATCCGGTGCTTGTCAGTGCTCCTGTGCGTTTGAGTCATATCAGTAGTGTGCACCATTAAAGAGCAAAATGCATTACTCAGATCAGACATGTAGCTCCGGCCCTGTCAGGCCCAGCCGAACCTGAGTCTACGTGAATGTCAAATCTAACAAACTCATCACCAGAATTTTCTTTCTCTCACTTTTTCCTTTGGGCATGCAGCAGTGAAGACCTGTTAAGGCACAATTTCATATCACTGGGGTTTCATTATTAACTGCCTTTCAGTTCAGATAGTTTTCTGTTATATCAAACCTTTAAGATTTGCTCATCTCCCCCACACTGGAGCTATGTCAGATTTCCACTCTGGGCTCCATTATGCATTCAGTCCTTCTCAGAGTGGTAAGAATTTTTCTGAGGATTTGGGTTTTTTATGTACCCACATATTTTAAGTTGACTGCAGCCACAACATCATCCACGATGTTGAGTTTCCTCATTGTCACATGTCCATTCTCTGACTCAGGCTCACTCTCCTCTCCCAGAAGAGACACCCACCAACAGCTGGGATCAGGATCTTTAATGTGCAGAGCTTCAATATACTTTCCACATATGCTTGTGCCATAGATGGCACAGTATTTCCAGCTTTAACGATCTCCCCAGGTACCTGTGGTTTCATTCCACAGCGGAAAGAGGCTTCTGCCTCACTGTTACCCAAGCCCTCATGTGAAGTCTGAGTGCACCTTGGTCTGCTCCCATGGGTGAGCTGCTTCCCAGGGCAGGCATGTTCCTCTGCTCCACAAGGCTTTGGAGAAGGCTAGAGTTGTAAGTGTGTCTTGCTGAAAATTTCCAGTCCCTAATGCTCTTCCTTGCGCTTGCGTTCTTCATCTTGCAGATGGCTCCATCTGTAGAAATGCAGCAGTCCAGCTGTGCTCTGCAAAGGGCTGACCTTCCAAATTTCACAGTATTTACTCTTTCGAGTTAACAATGCTTCCTATTTGGAAATAACTTTAGACTAAGTTCTCATCAAAGTCCAGCAGTGAACACAGCAGTTATGAGTGGGTTTTATCTCTTTTTCACTCCTTTACAATGAATTGTCAGCCTGTAGTAATAGCCTTTGTAGTATAGCTGCTGGAGCTGTGTTTGTGCCTTGCCTCTTTTTATTAACAGGCTCCTTCTGTTATGTTTCAGGGCATAACTAAATGTTTTCAGTCCCAGGGAAAGTCTAACTAGGGGAAGTTCAAGTTAGATATAAGGAGAAAGTTTTTCATTGTGAGGATGGAGAGGCACTGAAATAGCTTGCCCAAAGAAGGGGTAAATGCTCCATCCCTGGCAGTGTTCAAGGCCAGGTTGGATGGAGTTTTGGACGACATGGTCTAGTGTGAGGTGTTCCTGCCCATGGCAGGGGGATTGGAACTAGATGATGTCAAGCTCCTTTCCAACCATAACTATTCTATGATTCTGTGATTCTGTACTGGTTGTGACTCATTTTTCTCCAGTCAAAAAGCAATAAGTTATTTAAAAATACTTATTAATGTATAAACGATTGGTTAAATCTCTATTTTAATACTGTGATGATGAAAATATCATCAGCAGATAAAGTTAATCTAGCAAAGCCTATAATAAATGGAAAATAATCACAGAACATCACAGAGGTCAGCAAAACCAGGGAATGATAACTTTGTAGGCATGTGGAGCCAGTAAGTGTTTAATCTATAAACTTTCTTGGTTTGAGCTGGGTGAAGCAGAGGCAAGTAGACACAAGAAAAAGTACAAACAAGTTCTTTATTCTTGAAAGTGCATTAGCGCACTCTAAAGATAGCATCAAGGACTGTGTGGAAATCCCCTGGATATGTTTTGTAATTTTTTCCGGTGAATCTCAGGATAGCAAATACAAGAGGTGAAGGCAAGCGGATGTCCACAGCTGGTGTAGGCTGTGTTTTGGTATTCTGCTTTTTCAGTGCAGACACCTGAGGTGGACTTTGTTTCCATTGTCTTTCCCTCCCTTGACTACAAAGAGCATCCAGATGACTTGTCCAGATGTAGATGTTAACACTGCAAAGCTGACTTGTTTGACGAGATTAATCTCACAACTCATTTCTAAGGTAATGTTTCCTCTCGGAGAAAGTTAGAAAATCATGGCAGCACACAGACTGCATTTTACTTCACAGGTTCCTAACTAATCAGTTTGATGCTGGGCAAACCACAGAGATGCTCAACACTTACAGCGACTACTGCCTCCTGAAAACTTCTTAGGCATTTAAATGCCTTGCATGTCTTGGGGTAATTAATCACTCATTTCTTCCACTTACATATTTGTTCTGCATGAAATTGGAGAAATAACACTCACCCAACTCTCCTCAGTAGGTATGAGATTACGTTCATTGATAAATACAGTGTGCACTGACATCCTCAGGTGAAAGTTTGATATGTGAATAACAATAACTAATATTTCTATCTGCACTGAGGATGTACTTAGTCCCCACTAACAACATAACTTTGGGATGAATTGAGACTCACCTTTTGAGAACTCTCTTTCATTTTTCTTAAATCACTTTGTCTTGTTCTTTTTCTCAGGTACTTCATGGGATACAGAAGAATCAAAATGAAACGTGTGGGACCAGATGCATGTCTCTGCACTAAACAACAGCTAAATACTAAGACCACTTCATTGCCATTTTCTTGGTTATTTTACCAATTTTCTATAAATGTGTTTCAATTCTCAAGTAATTCCAATTCAGACCGAATGTGTTCCAAGTGTAGAAAATCAAAACAAATGCAGTTATATCAGACCAGGGCTGTTTGGAGCAAGTGTTAATGGCAAGATACTTGGTACTTTTGTCAAAGACAAGATATCCTCCACCTGCATTAATAACGCATTCAGGAAAGCAGGGGGTTTCATTGTAGTCAACAGAACTGTATGAAAGAACTACCTGGCTCCATCACTGATTTCTCTTTCTAACAAAGCAAAAGATCTGAAATGTTGTCAAATGACATGGAAAAGTACTGGGTCACAATTCTCTCCATGCCACTTGCAGGTGGCTGCAGATTGATACGTTTAGCTTCTTGGAGTCATAACACAATTGAGATGTACCAGGGAATTTGTATCCGGCTTACACAATGTTTCATGTTACAAACTGGGGGAAACAGATGGCCCACTTGTTTATTTGGAGGTTCTCAATGTTATCAATGGAGATGAGAATAAACCACTGTGGCATGAACAAGGAAGTTAAGTGAGAAGCTCTTCTAGCTAGCTTTTATCTATTTCTGCAGTGAATTATTGCCATAGTCAAGTGATAAACACCCTTTTTGCAGTGGAAAAATATTTATGATAAAGACAAAATTGTTATCTCAGTGAGACCTGGGAAGTACTGACAAAAATACTTAGAATTACTAGCATGGAAAAAAATCTCAGCAACGAGAAGTACAGGGGCAAGAATTACTTCCTAGGTTGCTTATACACCCCTGAATTGCATCATTCCCCTTCACCCCTGTAATGAACTGTAAACTCATGTTCAGAAATTTGCCCACTGTGCCCCTTATCTCTTTGTTGTTTTCAGGATATAATACCCCACCTTGTATTTGCCCATATTAAAGTGCATTTGTTTCAGTGGGACTAGTTTGCTAATCCGTCTATTTTACACTGTCTAACTCAACACCTCTGCCTCCTCCGCCTCCTCCATTTTTACTGTTTTCCCAATCTTCCTATTATTTTTGGTTATCAGTAGTGACTTAATATTTTCTTCCTGGCCAGAGATGAAAATGTAGAATGAGATCAGATTTGGCACTGATCTCCGCGGAAAATAACTAGAGAAGTCATGAGCTGAAGATTTCTTATCACCAACCTATTAGTAATTGTGCCAGAGGGGTCAGTTCTCAGTTTAATGGGCGTGGGGGTTTTGCCAGCAACAACTGCTAGATTTTTCTGTCAAAACATCACATTATACCAAAACAAATACTTCACAAAAGTCTACATAATTGCTTTTATCAACCAGGCTGGTAATTGACATCAGAAAAGCGTGAAATCAGGTTTATTAAAGAAGCTTTGTTTTCTAGTTATTAACATAGAATAACACTGGTTGGTTTCCTTCTTCTTCAAGCAACTGTTGTAGGATTTGTGGGGGTAAGTTGCATTCAGGAAGAAGTAATGTTATTTACTTGTATCACATATGAAAAACACTTGCCGTTACATTAATGTTTAAGGAAGGTGTTAGATACAGAACCAGGATGTTTACCGAACAATTTTCCCCTCTATCTTTAGCATTTTATCTCCAGAGGAGATACTTACTACCACTGAGATTAATTTGATAATGAAAAATGCTTTCTTGCCTTCAGATTTGCCAAACTCTGATTTTCCCTCAATGTAAGTGCAACTCAGACTTGGGAAGATGTCCAAAATGTTCCTAAATTAATCCTTCTACAACTGTTCACATTCTGCTTTGATAAAATGGAATCAACATTCAGTTCTGAATTGCAAGAAACTTGACTTCTGAAGAAAACTGACTTGGGGAAATAACCTACAGTATAAAGGCTCTCCAGTGTCATTAACCTTTAGTAGCCCTTGTCTACTCATCTGATCTACATTAAAATATTAGCTAAGTCAAACCCTTGAAAAAGTTTCATACCAGGTAAATTTTTTACCTACCCTTTGTTCAAAATATGTAAACCACCATATCTGCTGGCATCTTGTGCCAGACTCTGGGGAGTTTCGATCCCTGTATGGGGGAGAGAAGTAACCGTGCTGTAAACAAGTCAGATATCAAGAGAACAAACAGATGACACACAGGGTGCTGGGTTAGAATTCAACTGTCAAGTTTAGGCATTATGTGGCAATGCAAAAACTTCCCTACTCCTACGTGTCTGCACCATCCACCCAGCTCCATTGCCATACTTTGGCTACTGAGCTGCTCCAGCACAGCTAAGGAAATGACCCTTTGATCCCCCAGTCTGGAAAATGTGATATTCTTTATTTTTAGCTCTACTCAATTACTGTATTTTACAAGGGCTAAACAAACTGCAAATACAATGAAAAGAAAAAGATCTTTTCCTATACTAAATAAGAGAAAACAGTGTGCTATTGGTTTCCTCTATTAGGTCACCGAAAACTTTCAAGAGGAAAGCATTAATTTAAGAAACCATAATTCATGTATTTGCACTAAGATTTACATAAGGACACAAGCAGAAGAACTTAGAAGAATATTCATTATCAGTATAAAAAGTGCCATGTAAGTGAGATTTAAACAGTTCTCAGAATAATTTATATTCAGGGGAAAAAGCTTATGAAGAATTTAGATATTTTTATTTTTCCAACTAAAAGAAATGAAAAATGACATATTTACAATAGACCAACTATCATCAGCCTCTGCGCTGTGGGGTGTTTCATGATGGTTAGCATGACCATACCTACACTTGCCTATGCCCCCAACTCCCAAGGTGGGTTGCTGGATCCCCCTTGTCCAGCTCCAAGCTTCCTTGCAAGTCACTCATTCCGGATTCAGGATGTGTTTGAATGCTTTGTGTCCCATCAGCAGTTCTTCCCAGTGGGATCCCAGGAGTTGTGTTGACCCAGGGCAAACAAGGTATGTGGCAGCTCACCTGGATAGAGCAGAAGGTAGCCCACACCCAAAGGAGAAATGAAAAACCATTGTTGTATAGGGGATATTTCTTTCCCTGGGTGTCCTGGACCAACTCATTGGTGGGCTGGTGTTGAAGCTGGCTTTGGAGATAACCCAAGGGAGGCCTTTTCTCAAATGAAAATCCTTTGTCTTGGATTTGTGTGCCCCTCTCAACTCCAAGGACTCTAGGTTGCACCTTGCAGGATTGAAGGCACCACAGGACCGTTTTCTCCAACAGATTCTAGCCTGGTAGGTCTGAAAAGCAATCTTTGTCTCGGAGACTTCACCTGGGGAGAGTCTAAACGGTGCTTATACAAAGTCATTTGCAAAGAGGGGGTTTCCCATTTGTGTGACTACAGGAGATTGCTCTGCTGCCTCATTAAAAAAAATTAATTACCAAGAAGGGCACCAGCCTTTGATAGAATTGCTACTTCTTTCCTCCTCTCCATGCATTTTGTGTGCTAGCAAAGACCATCAGGGTAAATGATGCGCCACATCATGCTGCCACTTTACCCTGAGGTCGCATGTGTGTAAACTGAGGCAGTTCCCAGCAGGACATTCATGCAGGTCAGGGCATGCACTCCTGCCCAGCAATACCCCAAGCAGTCCCTGGGCACAGAATCTGGAGCACTGCCTTTGGGTTCTCAATGGCAATGTGGTCTTTAGGACACATGCCAAAATAGAATCATCATAAAATCATCATAGAATCATAGAATCCCTTGAAATCTGCTGCTCCCATACACACAGACTAACAGAACCCGCTTCTTTCATGTTTTGTCACATTTCCTGTGAATTTTTAAAGCAAATGTTTCAGAAAGTCCCCAGAAAAGTGTCTTTCCAGCATGGGAGGAAGGAACACCTCAGCAGTATGTCTCCTGCCTGGCCCAGCCATTCACCCCTACCCAAACTGTGCGGTGAAGCATGAGCTAGGTATGAATTTCTAACCACGGATACCACCACAGTCACCCACAAGGGCATGACTTTTTTTGCCACTAAATTCTGGCTTATCCACCTCACCTTTTCCCAAAATGATTCTCTAGAAAGCTGAAGGCACAAGTGTGGATGGATATTTTTATACCACACCAGTCACTCACGACAAACCACTGCACAGAACTGTTCTGAGTCTTGCTCAGAGTGAGTGAATCAGGATATGTGTGCTCTAAATACTTCTAATCTTTGAAATCTTGGGAATTTCCCTTTGAAATGAAGGGAATTGTAATTACAAATTTAAGAGGACAAATTTTGTGCACCTAATTTTGCCAGAAAAATTGTGATCAGGCTGAAGAAAGAGAAAGCAGATGGTTTTGTTGCTTCGGTGTTGTTTTTTTGTTTGTTTGTTCTTTTTAATGCTGCAGCTTATCATTGTAAAATTATCTCTGTCAAAACAACCTAATCTTCTTGCAGTATCATTGTACATAATGTTAAAACGTTAACATTAAGTCCTTACTTGTTTGCCTGGTGCAACACAGTATTACTAAAAGGCTGGATAAAAAGGATATAATGTTTATTTACATTGTACCTTGCTTTCTTCCATAATTAACATAAGTTACTTAACCAAAGAAACCAGTGAGAGGAAAATGAAGTCTTGCTTACAACATCATTTATCTTGTTACCAGAACTAAGTTTATCATGTACAGATAATACCTGCAATTCAAAAGCCTTCATCTTGCGTAATAACAGTGAGAAACCGGAAAAGATAAGTCACACAACACCCAGAAACTTCTCTTTCAGGTGATTTTTTCCAACCTTCAAATACTCATTTTTGTCCTCCTACTTCCATATTAATCTATCTTAAAGACCACAAGTGAAAATTTAAACAAAAACAAAAAAAAAAATCACCCTTAATACTCACACTTAAGACTGTATGAGTCTGTCCTCTATGCCCACCAGCAGTGCAGTGCACGGGCTTATGTCCCACCTCCTCGCCCCCGGTTATTTCACTACGTGGTTCCTTCCCTAAGGAGAACACTCCAGGGTCTGGAAAAGAAGGGAACAGAG
>JBCJKH010007939.1:57017-96922 GCA_039877255.1 Loriculus beryllinus | reverse complement strand
CTGACACAGTAACACATGAGCATCCCTCCAGCTAGATGATAAGCTGTAGGGAATCAGTCACTGAACTTCAGGTTTGGTGCATACATAGTCTATGTATGAGGTATCCATTGAAATGGAGCCTGAATTTAGGAGACTGCAATGCACTGAAGAAACTCCTGTGGAAGGGCAGCTGCAGCTGTACAAGCTTGCTGGAACACTGCAGTGTATAGAGGAGAGCATAGGAATAACTCTCCCGCTTATGTTAATGCTCACAGAGAGATGCTTGTACATGTGGGGTTACTCTGGAGGCAGCCGAGCCTCGGCTGGTATCATTTACAGATGGAGCCAGGCAGAAGGAGGCATGATTTACACTGGCTGAGACACACTTAGCCTTTCCTCTGGATCCAGCTGAGCACATTGAAGGCAGCCAGGACTCACAGTGCAGGAAACGGAATCAATATTTTAACTCTTCGCAAGCTGGCCACCCAAAAGGCTGGCTCCGGGGCCAGGTAACCGTACGAGTTGGCACTTAATGTTTACTCGCCCACGGAGACACACACACGTTGGTCTTTGCTCTTGCGCTCTGCCTACATGAGAGGAAGAGGGGCAAGCCACAGGGCTCAGCTCACCCATAGCGGGTGCCGTTTTCTGCAGCGACCACACAGTGTCCCCATAGAGCTGTACTTCCATCCCTCCACCTACCGGCAGAAACACGTCCAAATGGTAGCTCATCTGCATGTCCAGAAATATACCCCCCCTCCAGCGCTGCTCAAACCCCTACTTACATGGTTAGAGTTGGCAGGAAAATGATTCTGACCTTCAATTGCGACCAGTCCACTCAGTTCAGGCCTGGTGAGGCGAGTATGGAGAGTCATAAAAAACCCCAACAAAAAACCAACAAAAACCCCCCTCCAACAACATGTAAAGGTCAAAATTCAAGGTCTGCTGCTCATTGCTAAGAAATAACACCAGAAACCTCCCTAGTTTGCATAATACATTTCATGCTGAGACCTGAAACATACTGAAAACAAAGGTAAGCAGTGTTAGCCCCATTTCACAAATGGACAAGCAAGCCAATTGCCAAGTCCTCACAAAGGTGCATAGCAGACCTGAACGTGATTAGGCTCATGTCTACCTAGGCTCACCCTATGGGACCACGCTCCCAAACCCATGCAATAAGTGATAATGTGGGGTTTTGTTTCCCTCTGCCCTTTATATCTCCCTGTCCAAGGGATGGAGGTAAAGCGGTTCCCACCTTGTCACCAAGCTAGTTCAGCTGCCCCTGCAGGGTGGGAGCAAGCAACCTCCCTGACCTCCCTGGGCACACAGACCTGAGCCCACCCAGCACATACAGAAGCTGGTGTTTCAGAAGCATCCAGCCCACTTCAGCAACGTTTAGGACACCTCCGTATCTGTGTGACCACAACAGATATGCTGTGCATGGCAACGGCACTGCTGGAACACCAACATGTATCCAGAAATGTAGACCAATGTGGGCCATGATACGTTACCTCTCTTCCTTATCCCTTCAAACACAGCTTGTCTCTTCAAAAGCTAGGCACTGCAGGTAGGACACAGGGTCCTCTCAATTACATCTCTGCATCACCTGACACCTGAGAGTGGGGCTCTGGGGCCAGATAAGGCCCACATACCCCCACTTAAATGGGGAGGAGAGGTATGGGGGAAAGAAACATAATGTAGGGCTATGATTTCATAGAGCAGAGCTGCAGTGGCCATGGGATGCAAAGGGATCCCTGGCCAGACTGGTCACTGGGGGAAATGTAAATTGGAGGGCAGTGCCAGGCAGAGGGGAAAAAGTTACAGGATGCTTTCAAGACCAAGAGCAGGAGCAAGCATCTTGAGATGGAGAAATACACTTCTTTGAGTATGTAAATTTTCAGGAAGCCCACAGACAGGAAAGCTCTTGGATAAGAGAAAGATAACTCCTCACCCACCAGCAGGTTGCAGCAGATTCGAAGGAAAACTCACAGCTGTCATCAGAGAGGATGGCAGTGACATGTCAGCACATGCGTGTTACAGTGGGCCTTACCTTGCCACGGATGCATCACCAGCCTGGCAGCAATAGTCACTCTTTGGCTAGGATCATTGCTTACTGGCAGCAAGCTGTCTGCCCCTAGTGCTAGACCACCAGCCCTACCTCATCTAGGTACCCATGTCATGCCTTCACCTACCAAGGTCACACCACCAGTAATCATCAGTCAGTCCATTTAGCATCAAGGACTCTTCTGCTAAAGAGTCACAGATGATGCTACTATTTTTGTTGCTCCATATTAACTTGCTGAGAATTCTCCTATTCCTCAGGATGACCCCCCCAAAATACACCATGAGCAGCGAAAGAAGGGAACCAGTGGGTCTGGTTTTGAGCAATATAACTTCATGTTGGTGAGTCATGGGAGGAACACAAAGAAGAGCTATGGGACAGCTTGTGGCCCTAGCTGCACAAGTGGAAAGCCAGAGGAAAAGCACTGGGGATCAGATCAGAAAACCAAATGTTCCCTCCCTCCTTTACCACATAGGCTTAAAGACATAGCAATGATGGACTCCTGCCCTGCAGGTGCCATCCTAGTGAAAAAGATTGTCTTATTCAGGAAAATCATAGCTTCCCTAACCTCCCTCACCCAGTGCAGGCAAGTTGTCCCACACAGTTTCACTACTGATGGCACAGTCTGCTCGCTGTGGGCAGTACACATGGATCCAGGCCTGAACTGTGGAGAAACCCTGCATCCTACCCTTCCCAGCAGAACAACAGGTGAAAGCTTGACTGCCAGAAAGTCCACTGGAGGCCACGGGGTAAATTAGGGGGAGCAAGGGGTCCTGAGGTCAAGCGGTACCTCCTGCAGCAACGATGACCATGCAGAGCTGGACGGCAGCCATCACAGAAAACGCCTGCCAGAAGTTGCTTAGTTGCACTGAGAGTCCTCCTGGTAGAAGGCCTCGACAAAATCCAATGGGATTGTTTCATTCGGGTCACCCATTCCCCTACAGATCAGATCAGATCTGCTTTGATCAGGTCAGTCCAACAATGTCCTCCTTGAGGGCCCCTGTCTGTGGCTGCAGGAAGTCAGGCACAGTGGTAGCCAGGTCAACCTTATGTCCTCAGCATCGAGGCTGAGCCCTTAAACTAGAGGCAACCAGGCCAACAGGGTCAGAGAGTTCCTTGAAATGAGGCCAGCGGGGTAACTGAGAACCCTGGGGCTCTGTTTCAGCTCTGTTTTTCCTCAGTCCTCTTGGTTGTTGTTGTCTTTAGGGAGAGATGCCTCATGCACCTTCTTTTACAGGCTGTGATACCACAGACTTTAGCAAGCGGAAGAGCAAATAGCCCTTAGCTCAGAGTTGCTGCCATGAATAGCTGGCAGAGAGATCTGAGGTCTGACTTGCTTATAGCTTGTTTAAGAAGAAAACCAGGCCAGCATGTGGCTTGTGATAATGCTACCAGCCTCTCTCTTTAGTATCGTGACCCATCTCTTCTGGGTACAGACAATATGAATGACTCCAGGATTGCACATTGCCCCAGTGATCTATGAGGAGCTTTCTTCTCTGCATGATGCCTCATGTGAGCTGCTTTCACTCCTTCCCTTCTGGTTAAGCAAGGCCTGCAGGGTGCATGCAGGGCAGGGGGGGGTCTCTGTGGCAAATCCATTGCTGCTGTTGGTCCTGTCTGCACCTTCTGCCTCCAATGTACCAAGCCTGGACTGTAGTACTTGCAGCTGGAGTTTCTCACAGCCGTGAGTTGGTCCCCAGAGTTAGGGGCAGCATAGGGAAAAGAGGGCTGACCAGCTTGCATATCTTTGCTGGGGCTGCGCTCCCTTCACGGAGCCAGTGGTCCCAGATATGCAATATAATGGGAGCTGGCTTTCAGGAATTTATTGCCAGAAGCTTCTCTGTGTGAGGCTGATGCAGATTGCTGTCCCTTGGCCACAGGAAAAGGCTTCACACTTGTCAACCAGAAAGGATTTTTACAATGCATGCCTTCCTGTGGACAAATTGACCTGTGGGAAGGTCCTTCCCTGGCCCTTGGTGTTTCACCTCATAGACAGAGCACCCTCCCCATCATGTCCCATCCCTGTCTAAGGTTGAGCAGCACCAACTGCTCAACTCTAGGACAGGCTGGTGTGGAAGGTGTCCCAGGTCTTGCACCCAGCTTATCTCCCAGGCAGCTCTCAGGCACCCAAAGATATACTTGGCAGGAGCTCAGCGTGTGGCTGAACTCCCCATGGTCATTGGGTGGAGGTTGCAGAGGGTCACACAGCACTGATAAAGATGAAGGTGGAGATTCCATCGTGGAGACTGGTATCTTGTGTCAACAGTCGAGAGAGTAAAAACTTGGTGTGGATGGTGGGCAGAGAACTTCCAGGAAGCACTAGAACAACATGTACAGTCAGAGCTTCTGACTGGGGTGCTCAAGGGCCACATGGAGTGACCAAGAGAGGCATAGGTACAACCAAACCTTTTGTGACAGGGGACACTGTAGGACATCACACATCCTGCCTATGAGCTGGAAAAGTGGGAAGGAGCTTTGCAATGTCCTGGACAGCAGGAACTAAAGAGTAATATATCCCGTGTATGGCTGTGTTGACCTCCACAGTGATACTGGCCACACTGCAGTAATCTGCTGTGCCACACACATATCAGATGGCAGGCCTGCTCTGCAATGCGGTCATGGGATCACAGGATAATTCAGGTTGGAGGTGACTTCAGGAGGTCATCTGGTCTAGCCTTGCACTCAAGCATGGTTAGCTAAAAGGATATGCATGAGGCAGGTCAGTTGAGACTGAGGATAAGTATTAAGGGGGGCTTGACTGAAGTGCTGCAGAGATTTATGGGAGAAATGCCACACACTATGGAATGTCATACAAAGAGACAGATAGGGTGCTCTAGTTCTTTATTGGAGCATCTACAGAGCAATGCAGATACAGCCGGGGCAGTGATAACAGCCAAGAATGAAGATTTGTTCATTCACTGCTCTTGCTCTGGAATTACTGCAGTAATTCCTAGGGTGCAGTGTTATCAGCACTGTTCTCAGACTAAAGCCAAAACACAGCACTGCACCAGCTCCTGGGAATAAAATTAGCTGCTACAGCTGAAACCAGGACACTTACTGAAAGCATTTGGCTTCATGGCTGTAGGGACATTCCCCTCTCCAATCTCACCATGCACATGCCTAGTGTCAAGGCTCCTGCCAGACCTCCTAGCTGCAACTTGTTAGCACTTTCACTGATGAAATAAGCTACTAATTTCTGACCAATTGCTTATGACTGTTCATTGATGTAGGTGACCTAAAAGGGTCTTCCTAGCAGTAGAAGCATGATGTTTAATTTTAAAGCTTCAAACTTTCTCAATGCATGTCTGACTTCTCAAAATGACGACAAAACCTGCACCTTCATCTCACCTACAGCTCTTGGTCCTGAGCAAACTTAGCTTCCTCGGCCTCGCATGTAGTCTGTCTGCCAGTGAGATCTCTGTGAATGCAGCTTGCACCTTCAACAACGATGGTGATCTTTCTGGCTTTTTTGACTTGTGCATTGTGTGCACATAGCCTCTTCACATCTTCTAGCTCGGGTGTTGTTTCTTAGAGTTCCTAATGTGTTAGCTAAGAAGTTGCTCTCATGGAAACATTGATTTCTTTCTTTTTTTTTTTTTAATGGCTTGATGTTAAACTAAGATGACTTCTTCATGCAGGTAATAATCCAATAACCAGCTGTAGTCACAAGATAGTTACCTCTATAGCCATATTTCATGTAGGATTCAGAAGCTACTACAGCTCCAAGCCCTTCACAGAGATCAGGTAGAAGTTTTAAGCAGGAAAATTAAAAGTGATGGCAGAAGAAAGATGACCACTTTTTTAATACGAGTCAGTCCTTCTTGTTTAACTGGACAAACTACTTTTTTACTCACAATCTTATACACATTTCAAAAGACTGAGTTAACACAATTAGAAGTTTAACTTTAGCATTTCTAGACCCTTAGAAACAGAGATGTTAATAGAGATCCTGATTTTGTGCTTACATGGGAAAAAAGGAACAGGAATTAGTTACTGGCAGTTGGGGTGACTGGTTGGTTGTGCTCTTATACTGCAGACTGTTGAACACAAATAGCTCCCTGTAGACGCTGGGAAACATAGAGATGAGTTCAAAGAGCAAGGTCTGTAACATATGACTGGGCTCTCCATTGATTGTGCCTGTCAAATTTCAACCCTCAGCAGATTTGCTGTCGCCCTTCTTAGAATTGTGGTTAGATATTCTTCTTCCCAAGCTGGAAAAAATTTAGGGGTTTTTTTCCACTCTCCCATAACACAGAAGTGACTAGATGTCTTTACTCACACAGGCAGATTTAACCTTCAGGCAAACTCCAAGCATGGAAAACTCCATCTCTAAAGGTGAGTGTTTTGGAAAGTTAGGAGAGTGTGAAAAATAGGGGCTATAATGGAAACTATTCCTGCAGTAGTAGGCAAATGATTGTATTACCATATTGGATTCCTTCTCCGCAGTGTTTCGTGTTTCGAGCCAACCCTGTAAGGCACAGTGCACCAAAGACAAACAGAGCCAACAATGAACTGACCAAAATTCAATGTTATTCCAAGAAACATAGTTGAGGTGAAGTAAGCTATGTGGAATGGAAGTTGAGGTTAACTGAACACAAAGACAAAGGAACTTGTGCAGTTTTGGGTATGTGTAGTAAATACCTTCGCATCTGGTACAAATTGGAGATTGCCATGCAGAAAGTACATTCCCTGGGCCAAAACAGTGGTTGGTCCTAAAAATATTTCAATTGCCTTCGAAAACTAAATATTGTTTCTCTAGGATTTGTGTTTGTGTAGCTTCAAGCTATTCCATAGGGAACTCTGTAGAGTGCCAATGTTAAGATAAAATTACCCTACTATCTGAGGCAGAACTGAAAAGTTTAAAAGAAAGGCTTCTTTACCTCTGAGACAACTTCCCTGATGAGTCTGATGGAGATGGCACTTCTAAAGTTGTTAGTTGAGAAGTGTGTGCTCCCCATTCCACCTTTCAGACAGAGTCTTCCTTCTTGCTAGCTGTCTGCTTGATGGCTTTTTTCTCCAAACCATGCTCTCTGCAATTAGTTTGCCCTTCCCTGTATACTCCTTCACTGAAGGAGAGAGACAGGATGGAGAAGGACTGCAGAGATCCATAAGCAGTGGCCAAAATGATATTTCAGATCTCAAGTCCGTTTTAGGTGCATGGCTGAACTGAGTAACTTTATTTTCCCTTTGGGGTGAGGACTTCTGTGTTGTCCTTTCCACTTCGCAGTATTTTTTACTTCACAGTATGAGCTGCCTTATGAGTGAAGAGCTATTTGGAGCCAACCATTCTGGGCTTGTACTTAAGACAGTTACCTGGGAAGATGGATCCTCTTAGCTTTAGAATATAGAGTATGGAAACCTGCATTAAACTGCTCACACTAACTAGGCAAGAACGAAACAGTGGGTTTAGGGTGTGACTCATCTGGCTAAAAGTAGGCAATTGATTTAGAATAGATGAAATGTGCAATATTTTGTCTGCTTTTGCAATTTTCCTTTTTACTTCATGGGTCCCTGAGTCCATCAGATTTGAAAGATCCCTACACCACGATCCTGTACAATGCTTAACTTCCCAAACCGACCCTGACAGAATGGGAGATCGTGCTTCCTTTCTCACCCTGGCAGGCAGTTCTCTTGCACACTCACAGCTTTGGGCATCAGGCTGTGCATTCACCAAGTCTTGTTACACTCTGTTCTTCAGCCTCACAGAGACATGTGGAAACCAAAGGCAGAACAAAAGAGCTGCTGAGGAAGGGAACAGGACATACATCTCTAGGATGAGAGATCATCTAACACAGAGGTCTCACATGTTCATGAACTCTCAAACCTTCAAACCCACACTGCAGCCCCTTGAGGTGAGTGTACATCAGTGCAGCTGTTCAAACTGCATGTCACGACCTCAAGGATGGCAACAGTGAGGTCTGAGGAAACCAGGAGATGTTTGAAAGTCTGTGGGAAGTTTGGGAGGTGTCTTTCTCTTGTCCTCTCACTAATCACCCTACTGTCTTTTCTTGGCACAGATGATTTTCTTGAGTCACCTGCACAGGAAGGGCTCCACTGTGCAACAGTGGCACAAGTCACTGCTGGCCTGGCTCCCGTTGTAGCAGAAGGGTGGGACTCAGGGCGCAGAGAAAGGGTCACTTGCATTTACAGTTGCCCATTTCCACTCCTTCCTCCTTCAGTTCCCTGGGAACATGTGACCCTGTCCCCAAGGCTGCTCCCCTTTTGTCACATTTACTCCCTATGTGCAAACCCTGACATTTTCTGGGCTAATCATACTCCTCTGCACAGGTTGATCTACTTACCAGAGTTTAGTTCAGGATGATCTTTGTGCCATCCATAGTCACTGTATTTTGTTTCAAGGTTGCTGCTGCTCCCTTTGAATGGGGTGCTGTCATTTCAGTGGTGGAAACACCTTTTCTCCTGGTTTGCAGAGCACAGCCAGGGGGGTAATAATGGCCTGGAGTAGCTGACATTTTCTTCTTTAGTCTTCACCTGAATTTAAGATGTGTGTCTTTTCCCTTGCAAAGGCCAAGGAGATCTTGTCTCACAGATGAGTGTGGCTGTAAGGTCTTTCATGCCAAGGGACTGGCTGTACAAAAGATAAACCAGTCAGATACTACATATAGCTCGTCTTGCACCTTTTCCCTGTCTTGGACCCAAGCACTGGTGTCCTAACTAGCTGCCAGCTGCACATCTGCATTCCCCTATGCCCCTTAAGGAACTTGCCCTCTTACTTCCATGTGCAGGTAACACCCCAAGACCTGAGGAAAGCTGTGCTGGCTGGGTGAGGTGCAGAACAGTAGAAGCCATCCCATGGACCAAGTTGTGAGGGACTGGAAGGAGAAAGGGCTGATTCAGCTTCACAGTTTGTTGGTCAAGGCCAAGTTCTGCTTACTCACATCCATGCAAGTTTGTGGGATCCATGAATTCGGCACAGCGCTGTTTCAGTGAGATGCAGGATATAAATATCTTGGTTTAGGTCTGCAAAGACAGACAGATAGAGAGTTTCAACTCAGTTTCAGTGCTGCAACATGAGCTTCCCCAAGGAGCCTGTCTGAACCTGGAAGAGTTGGCTACTGCACTGAAAAATAGAACAGTGAAGAGCTAACACGGCTTATAATGACTTGACCGAACCCAGATAATAATTTAAAGGCTAGTTTCCTGTGAGCCCAGCTGCAAGGGACTGTTGGGATGCAGCACATAAACTCTGGCCCATCAACACTGCAGTTATTCTGAAGCTATCTGGCCCACATTCACTCACTGGTTAGCTCAGGAAAATGCCAACCCACCTCTGCCTCCAGTTCTCAGAAATGTTAGCTAAACAAGACTCAGCATTAAACTGAGAGTGAAATGAAAATAAAGCAGGGCAGGGAAAGGAGTTTGCTGTTGCAAATTGACTAGAAGGCAGAGAAAGCTCGATCTTTGTGTTTATTATAAAAACTACACGTGATAACGTAGGAGCTTTAAGAGTTTAGTGGGTGTACTTCAGGTAGATAAGCAAGAAAATGTAGGTTCTGTTTGTTACAGTAACTTCTGATGCCAATTGCATGTCACTGAAATCCAGAGAAATACTTGCAGAGGTTGTCATAAAGAACAGCAATCAAAACAGGGCCATGTTAAGAAACCCACCATGTGAGACTACCAGATCCACCTGTTTCAAGTTTGCTCACTTGCAGTCGTGTCCATTGATGCTGTACAGACTGGTCAGACTCTCACCTGAATCCTTTACTACAGCTTTACACTGTGAATACCAATAACCACTCTTGTTCTACCTGCTACAGACTTTAAATTATACTGATGCTACACCTACCATGAGCAAAGGTAGATAAAATCATGGTAGCCATGATATACCAGCACTTTTTGGGGAGACTTTCAGTGCCATGGCTTGTCATGGAAACATTAAATTCCCTGTAATTTTTCTGTTAGCTATGCAGCGAACCATCTGTTTATGCCTTTGAGAAACATCACTGACACTGCTACTACCACAAGAAAGAAAATTAAGAAGATGAAGATAGGCAGACATTTTCACACATGTGTCTTTACCTTCACACATCTACCTTGTGTTTCAGCCCAGAAGAGCATGCTGGATGTATAAAGGTCTGAGGTGTGCGTAGAATACACTTTATGTTTACCTTCTAGAAATCTCTACTGTCTGGAAGCCAAAAGTCATAATTTTCTTGCTTTTTTCTCACCATTTTTATTACTGTTACAGTGGCTCTACAGCTGGTGCAATTTAAAACAATAGCATTTCCAAGGCATGACAATGGTTGTGGCAGTTCATTGCTGCATTTCTCATCGTCTCGTTTTGCCCTGCATCTACATGATTTAGAATTCTCTGTAGTGCTCTATAAATGGGTCTCCATTAAGTAATCCATAAAAATCTTTTAACCTAAGGTCAATATTTGGCTTACAGTGACTATATTTAAATATCATTAGTGGAAGTCTGCATTTTGAGTAATCTATTCCATATAAAGCAAACTCACTCTAATTTAATTTTCTTTCACTGTAGGCAGAGTATGAGATTCACATTTCTTCAGTAAAACTGAGGGGGTGAGAATATGATTAGATTACAAGAGTAAATATAAGATCATATGACTGAAAAATTAATAGCTTCCCTTATTTCAATTTAATCTATTAAAATAACTTTAGAAAAGGCTCAAGGCCTGAAACATTTGACTACTATTCCGTAAACCAGCCAAACAGCTTAGCAGAGTCCCCTGGGGAAAATCCTTGATTGACTTTCTGCATGATAACTGAATACTTAGGTTTTCAACCTATAGCTTTTGCAGCATTTTCTTACACATTCTTACATATTTTGAAGAGCTGAGAATTTATTGGGCTTATTCATGATGAAAAAAATATCTTGTGGATATTTCAATGGAGTGTTTATTGTTAACTGAGTTCAGACTCAGGACTAACTAATGTTTTATCCTAGATAAATTCACATTGAGAATTGGAAAATGTCACAACTGAGTCCCATCAAATAGATCCCAATAGATCATTTAGATTTGGTGAGGAAAGATCTCTCTAAGGAAGTCTTGAGTTAAAAAAATGAAACTCTATTACATCTAGTGAAAAATATAAAGCTCATTTCCCCCAAAAAAGTGATATGTGCAATATCCATTGAAAACTTGGCTTGAAAATCCTTATTGTGTGGGTGCGGAACATCTAAATTATTCAGAGTGTTTGCTGGTGGGAGGTGGAGTGCTATTCCACTGAGATACCACATAAAAACTATTCCAGGTCACTCCTGAAAATTACTCCAGACTAAAAGAGCTAAAGGATGCAATAGTTTGAAGTTTAATTGCCTTAAGTCCTATCTGGCTCTCTGTTCTCCTTCGCATACTGTTACCATCTGGGTAATAAGGATAATGTAACCTATTGCAGGAGAATGGGTTGAGTCTTTAATGATTTCTCCTAGTAGAGTCTTATGCCTCAAAATGTCATGCACGATGCAGTACTCTGGATTGTTTTGGCCAGAGTTAAAGAACCTGAAGTGCCGTGGAGGAGCTTGTGTTGTGACTGAAAAAACATGCCAGTTTGAAGAAGGTCCCCAGTATTATCAAACACATTTTCTTGCCTTTAAATGCACTTTAACAAATTACCAGAAATTCCAAGGTGTTTCTCTGTAGACTTTATGCTTTTAAGCCGTTAAGTAACAGCATTCAGTATAATGGCAGCAAGCTACTGTCAGAGAACAAGGATATGTCCATAGTTAAGGTAAGATCTCCCTAGTGCTGTAGAATACAGAAACACACAGAAACAAACACAAACCCTCTAGTCATCATTCAACCTTATTATTGTGATTCCTTAAGAATTCTTTAGCATTTGGCAGTTAATAGTCTGCTGAGGTAGATCTCTATGGACACAGCTGTTTCTTTGATGCAAAGAAAAACGACAGCATGAGTAAGTATTGTCAGAAAATCTTGTATGTCATAAAGATACACACTGCAGTTAAATACCTGAGGAAGTCTTAATGCCAGCCTTATTGTCATGAAGGCTACCTCCGCAGTAGCAATGCCAAGCTGTGTTTGTCCTGAGCGGTTCAATACAACCCCTTCTCCATTTGCAAGACCTCCAGATGTATTTCCTGTAAAGTAAGTAGATAAACCTTTAGTTAATGATCAACTTGTCCCGTATCAAAACTGGAAAAGGATTGTGTTTATTGCTTCAAATTTGCTCCATGCTAATTTCATGAAAACCACAGATGGCAGTGGGCTTCCCCTGCTACACAGCCTAGGACACAGGTTATGGATATAGGTTCACCTCTTCTAAGTTGATAGAAAAGGCAATCCAAGATACGTGCAGACACATATACTCAAACACACAACCACTCAAACAGTAGTGGAGGCCTCAAGAATGAAAAGTTTCCTTCAGGGATTGACCTGACCCTTCCTTTCAAACACCTACCTTTCAAATGCACAGCCTGCTTCCTCTCACAAAGCTGCTATGTCACTCTTTGCCAAGAGTAGGGCTCAAGATCTATCTCCTCACTAGATATCCATAGCCCGAGGGCAGTGTTGGGAAAGTATGCCTCCCAAAGAACCTCAACATGTTTGCTCGTGACTTGCAGCTACTCTTTGTGACACAGACATTATTCAGAGTTTGCCCCCCAGAAGGTCTCTCCATTGCATGGAACTGGCCATATGCCAGGAAGGTAGAGATTCAGACTACCTGCAGCTACTGAAACAGTAAATAATTTCCTGTTTCAGTTGTGCGTATCTTTAAACTGATATATAAGAAGGTCAAATTCCGCAAGAGCAGAAGGAAAAAATGAAAATACTACCTCCTAAAACTCTCACATCGACCACTCGTTTATACCAAGTTAAATTCAAACACAAGAGATACGTTTACTGTAACTGAGCAGTTTGCTGACTCCAAAGATATGAGAGGTTTTTTCTGTTGAAAGAGTGTAAGAAACAGAGCATATAATACAGTTCTTCCCCTGACACACCTTCTGTGTTTCTGGCAATCAGTGATTTACCATTTGGGATGGAGGCTGTAGCCAGTGTTTATTAGCTACAAACAAACCTATCCTACATGAATTTGTCTCATCTATCTTCCAACTGATTTAAACATTTGGCCTCCACAATATGTTGTGATTAAGAGTTTCACAACTTCATTACACATTGAATTAAAAAGTCCTTCCTTTGGTCTGTTTTAAAACCTCTCTCTGATACTTTTATTAGCTTCTCCTTATTTCTTTTGTTACCATGAACAATGAGTAATCCTTCCCTGTTCCTCATTCTTTATAATTTTATGAACCTACATTACCATTCATCTCTTTTCCAATCTAGTAGTCTCTTCTCCTACAGAAACCATTCAATATTTCTTAGCAGCTTTATTTCCCTCCCTTCTATCTTTTTCTAGCTGTGGTAACCATAACAGACCTGAACAGAGGCATAATCTATTTTGTGTTTTGTTTTAGTTCTTTTCTAGTCATTGCTACCTGTCTTTCTCTCGTTTTGACCATCACTGAACACTGAGTTGGCTTTTCAGGGAATTGTGTAGACTCCCAGACCAATTTTCTGAACAGCAGCAGCTCAGCAGATCCTCACTCTGTAGCTAGGGTGGTTTATTTCCCCTGTATGCATTATCATGCATGTATGAATATTGGACTTCATGTGGTATTTTATCACTTGGTCATCCAGTATTGTCAGTGCCTTCTGAAACTCTTTGCAGTTCGTTTTAGACTGTGTAAAGCCATACATGACTTTTGTACTGTTTGAGTAGGAATGGCTCTGGAATTTCACTAGTGGTCATTGCTAAGCATGATGGGCAGCACTGGTTCCAGCTGACATCTCTGTGGGATCCCACTGATGAGTTCCCCCATTTTTCTCTTTCCATTTTATTCAATGGCTCATTTATTTAACAGCCTATGCTGACTGGCCTTGTCAAAAGCTTTTCAAAAATCACTGTTATCCACATGGTTCTTTATTCTATGAAGTGTAGTAGCTGATGCAGGTGACAGAGAACACATTGTAAGCATCAGTTCAACCATATCCACTTGCTGTCCATTTGTACTCTAATGTCTAAGCCATCTAGTCCTGATAATTCGTTATTATTAATTTCATCATTTGGTTGTTAAACTCCTTTTGATGATTCACCTTCCTACAGTTCCTCAGGTTTTCCCTGGTAAAGATATTCTCCTACATGAGAACTTCTGTATGATCTGCTACAGAAAAATGCCAGCACAATAAAGTTTACTGCTATAGCTGTTGCCAAACACTTCTACCCATTTTTTCAGATAGTCATGGAGATTACTCGCACCTCCTTGGGAGCTCAGAACCAGGGTATATTTACTATTGTATTTGCTGTTGCTTTATGCTATACCTTATGATAATGTTGAAATCTGTATTGTTTCTCATTTATATATGGATTCTTTAATTATTCAGTCCTTGTATACTACTGAAAAACTTCCTGATTACTTCTTTCCTGAAATAGAACAATTAATTGAACATGCTGAAGTTGTCTTGGCTCCTTTTCTTAATAATGATTCAAGAAACATTCACATGCTTTGAGGGAATCATTACTTAGATTTCATAAAGGGGTTTTTGGGAGCTACTATTGCCTTGAATCAGATGTCCATCACTGCTAGGCAATTAGATGCTTCTCAAACAACTCCTCCTGCCAACCGTAGTGACTATTACAATCCTCAGAAAGATTGGAAACCCTTATTTGCAAAGATTCAGGAAGCTATTTCTAGCGTTGATCTGATTTTTCCTATTCCAGGAAGAATAGCATCTGTATCCTCTGAGCTGTATAAAATTCAAGAAGACAATATCCAAAAAGCAAAAACATAGCTATGGTGGCATGTTAATGCTTTAATGGTGAATCAGTTATGACACTGGTTCTCAAAGGTCTCCACTTGTCACTAGAACTGTAAAGGCAACAGTGAAAGGATTGCTGTCCCTACAGCTACTCATTTCCCACAAGACACCCAAGCCTGTTTTTCTCTGTCCTTGCATTAGCAGACAATCTGATGTGCAACCTTTCTCTTTTCCACTGGCTTTTTCTCAAAAGAACAGCCAGAAATTCATTTAAGCACTGTTCTTCTGTTATCATTTGCAAAAGTTGCAAGGAGCAGGTTTTTTTTCCAGGGAATCTTGCAAGAGTTTTCCAAGCCTTAGCCATGTAGAAGTAATTATCTCCTACCTGTTGGCCAAACAGCTGCTGTAGTTTGATTCCTGCTCCTTTCTTTTTGGTTCCTATTCTCCTGGAGAATTGCTAGCTATTGCTGAAATTTGCATTGTGCGTGGTTTTATTAATTCATCAAATGCCAATGAACTGGTTCCTCATTCTGTTTGACCAGCTGTTTCATATAATCTGTTGTTACAATTGGCTTTAAAAATCTCCCAGGAGGAGCACAATAACTCAAATTTGTCAGATCTGCAGTAATTCGTGAAAGATGGTTAGTATGTGGAAATCCACATTTCTTAAACACAAGTATCAAGATACCAGTCCTATTGTTGGAACCAAGATGGGACTTCCAATATAACCAGCTTGTCACTTACAGTTCCTTCCCCCCCTTCATATTCCTGCATAGCCTGAAATTTTCCATGTTTGGTCTTAGTCCAGGATTCAATATTCAATGTATTTGCCATTAAGAGAGAAGAAAATATGTTCAGATTAGCACTGAGCAATCCAAGCAATTAAGAAAATTACTCGGATGCTCCTTGTACTCGGATAACACACGGAACATTTTCTTTAAAGCCTCACATTTGACATGTGTCTAAGAGGAATGTGTGGTTTGCCTTGATAGAAGAAATATGGTAAGGAATGCTCAAACATTTTCTACATTGTAATTTGCAATTGTCCTTACTGGTTTAGCAATAAGTATATAAGTATAATGTTCAGAGAGTTTCTAGTTATGGTTATTTGACTGCAACACAGAACTTTTTGTTATCTTATTTGACTCAGGAGTTACGTAAGATGTCATTTGGAAACCACTGTCTGGCATATATGATGTCAAATGCATGTACCCTGAAGAGATTCTCAGCATTTTCTTACAAAACCTGTGGCTCAGCACTTTTTTCCTGCAGCACCTCCTCACCTATACAACAGTTCTGCATAAACCAGTTAAAGCTTTGGGTTACTGGCTGGGCTTAAACCACAACATGGGCATAAACCTCAATGTGGAATAACAGATTTTTAAATCATAAATTTTTGAATCCATTCCGGTATTCATAGGAAGTGCTGTTAAATGCAATTAGAGAGGCAGCAACCAGGTCTTTCATAAAAGTTCAATTCTATGATAGCATAAAGTAATATATCGTTAATAAACAGTTACCTATATCAGTTTAGGTCTCATCTTCAGATTCAGCTGGTCAGAAAGTGTCTGATATCATCCACCACACACAGCCTGGTAGCGTAAGAGCAGTTATGTCTATGTGGAGATCTCCTAAAAGCAGCCTAAGATCATCCCTACACTGCAAAGTAAGGTGGACATGCAAGCTGGATTCAAACACACTTCTTATCCATACAACATGACCTACACATCCATGCCCTCCTTGGGAGGAACCCCACTTTTGCTGCCTATTGGCTCATTCAACCTTCCTGAACACAGCCCACTGACAGAAAAGCCAGGGCTCCAACTCTGGCCACTGAACTCCAAGTTCCTCTGCTTTAGAGAGTCAGAAGCCCTCCTGACCACCAGTTCTCTGACACATGCATGCAAATAGGGCAGGATGGTGGTGGGGGCAAGCCTAGACTTCAGAGCAGGTTCAGAGCCAGAGTGTGACACAGAAGCTGATGCTGGCTCTGCAGCCTTATTGGCAGCGGCAGATAGGGACCGGGAGTGATGTCTCCAAGGTCAGGACTGGAGTAAGTGCTCTTAGACTGCCCATCTCACGGGGCTGAGAAGCAGCATGTTAACAGCTGTGGGAAGAGGAGCTTTTGCCTTGCTGGGTACCCCAGAAGCAGCTCCCTAAAGAAACTGAAGCAGATGCTCCACCTCTGCTCTCTGTGCCTACAACAGCTCTTCCAGTCTGCACAGTTTCAGCCTGTGCAGCAGCCTGAAATGCAGACGATGCAGAAGTGGGTGTACTGTCCTTAGCTCTGATATCTAATTTTGTGTGTCTTAAGGAGACTGGCTCTTCAAAGCACCCAGCTGCTGCTCTGGGGTCCCATGCATAATTTACTTCCTCAGAGAACAAGGCACGTCTTTCAGCTTCATTAGCAGTAGGTAATCCTGCTGACTTTAGATGCAGCGAGATCCCTGGTTTAGCTTCCTTGTGGGAATGACTGCTTACAAATAAAACATAGCCAGCTTGCGGTTAAAGCACAGGATCTTTGCTCTATTCCTGGAATTGCAGCAGATTTCCTGTGTGGCTTTGGACAAGTCACGTAAGCCAAAGTATTCAAACCTGGGGCCAAGCCACTGGGTACTCAGCAGCTTGAAAATCAGGTGTTTGTTTATATGGGTAAGTATAGATTTAGGACCCTTATTTTTGGCATCCACTTTTTAAAAATCTTTAGCCTGTGTGTGTCAGATTCAGCACCTATATGGCCATGTTATACAGCCAGCCAACTCCCTTGTCAAATCTGGGGGCCGTGCTCATGTCAGACCAATTGTCTACCTCTGAATTTAGGTGACTGTCTTTCATTTACAAGGCTGATCATGTCGGGCTTCATCTGTCTAAGCCAAGAACTTTCACCTATGAATGAAGAGGACCCAGGACCACACTTCTAGCTCTTCAGGCCTTTCAGAGGCTCAGTATGTCACAGGTGGCAATGCTCTACTCCCTTATCCGAACAGAGAAATGCAAAAATGATCGTTTGTACTGGTGTTCATTATACCTCTGCAGTTATACTTGAGTAGGACAGTCATTGAATATCCCTTTTGTATTCTCAGTGAGGAAAAACTCAACACTTGCTAGGCAGCAAGGTCTAGCAGTTGTTATCATCCCAGAAATTAGCTAGATTCTTTTTCCCCCCCAAAAAAAGGAGCCCCAGAATTTGCCTGCTAGTTAGTTTGTTCTCGCCTCCCCCAAGATATAACCCTTCTGTCAGGATACAATCACCAGAAAATATGTAGTACCTTTTTAAACAGAAAAATGCAAGGTAGAAGTCCAAACCCACCAATTATTTTTCATTCCTCGTTTTAAATAAACTGTCAAAATAAACAAATACCTTCTAGGCTGTGAATTTCAGTGGCAATTTTTAGTGCTGGTTGAATTTTAACAGCCAACTTATAACAACAATACACCCTTATTGGCAATGGCATGTATGCTACCACGGTAAAAATATTTTCAATGTGCAGACTGTATGGTATTTTAATAGAAATATCCTTTTTATTTTTGCTGACAGAGTCCTCAGGCAAAGCTGGTTGATTGGAGAAGCATACCCACAGGCTGGCCAGCTGCATGCTGTGTTCCACACACTGCTCTTACACTGGAGGGAGTTATCAGGAAGATGGACCAGGGTATCTAATCTTAGTTCTCATTAAGACCTCCATAATGGAGCCTAACTGGAGACATCAATGACATATTTCATACCCAAAAAGATTGAGGACTGGTGTTGGGGTTTTTTCCTGTATGCAGTAGACCTGTCAGATTACGTGGCAAAAAAGCAGGTACAAAAGCAGGTGAAGTCTCTAAAACTACTGGTGGTGAGTGAGATTTCCTAGCAGAGTGGATTAAAAAATCCAAGGGAATCTTTAAACCAAATATTGGCTTTTGTAGAACAACAAAACCAGGATAGTGTTTCCACTCAGCCATAAAAGTTACTGCGGTTGTGTAATCATGTTGAGTTGTGGCCTTAGGAGAAGTTATAAAGCAGCTGCAGCAAATTAACTTTTCAAAAGTTATTATGGATTGGATGGAATCTAGAAAATTCCCCCATGTTATTTTTTTTTAATAGAACTGTAAAATGAACAGCCGTGGATGGGATCTCATCTCAGGGCTCTCACCCTGCACAAGCACAGACCTGAACGCTTCAAGGGGAGATGTAAAGCCAACAGCTCTCCTTCGCTCAGAATAAATACCCTCCTCCCAAAAATAGGTGGACATCTTTTTTCCTGTCTAAGTGCCTGATCTGGATCCCACGGAATTCAGCCACAGGAAAGCCGCCACAGAGGCCTGATAGACCTTAGATAAGGTATAAGCTTGTGAAGTGACCTCAAATGACTGGCTTCTTGCAGAACAGTTGGGGATAATCACACCTGAGAAAGGGGGGTGTAACACCAGAGGGAAACCCACTGGAGGCTTGCCACAGCTGGCATGGGGGCAAATCCTGTGTTCAGTATGGTGCTGTAAATGGGAAGTCACTGGTTCCCAGGTTAAAACACAGCATTTCCTCTCCTGCGTTCCAGCAAGCCCAGAACTCAGCCAAAACAACACCCTCTGACCTCACCTGGGAAGAAGTTAGTCACTCAATTAATAGGAAGCACCTTGACTTTCCAGGAGGAGGCAGCTGCCGACCTTATCCAAAGTGTAGTTTGTGAAAGAACAGCACAGCTTTGCAGAGCACTTTGAGGTTGCTGAGCCTGTGAAGTAAGCAAAAGACAGAGGATCCATACAACAGCAGGAAATAAACCAACAGTACTGCGCAAAGAGATGTGAAATAAAACAGAAGAAGACATTGGTGCCATGGTCACCACAGTCATTAAGTATTTGGGCTAGAAAATTTGTCATTTGGGAAATGAACATGCTTGAAAACTCCTGGACTGAGCCATGAGAAAATCATACAGTAATAGCCAGAAACACATGGGGTGAGGAGAGGCAGGCATATTAGAAAAGAGCATGCCTTGATGATGAATGAAATCCATACTGCAACTGATTTAGGACAAATGCCTTACATCTTAACCCGTAAAAGCTCTTGAACTAGACCTTAAAGAAGCAAGACACTAGAAACGCATTACCTCTGACTTTTTGTCTGTATTGTTTTTGCCCAGCCAGTGGTCTGAAATGTACATACCTGTCTTTTGACTCATCATGTGTAACAAAATGTGAAGCACTGGAGTGACTCTAGGACATGGAGTTCCAGGTTCTTGTGGCTGCACCAGGTGACAGTCTCAGAGCACCTGGGTTCATGTCTAAACACAGAAGGAAGGAGCCAGTGCTTCCGTGTATGCACACTCTGAGTATTTAGAAAGAAACATGAATTAGCTGTGCCTATGGTACCCTTAAGAACAGGGTACATGGCATTTTTATGTCTATTCAAAGCCAGCTAGTGTACCAAATCTGAAGGATCTGGCCCATTGCAATAGTAGTATGTGACACGTACAATGTTTCAGACGTTCAGAGTGTTCTCTCAGCATAAATTAGTGATTTCTCACTCACATTCATGTGGGACAGGTACTTACACAAATAGGAGAACCAAGACCCTATTTTTGAAATATTCTTGAAAGAGGAAGCCGAGTTTGTCTACCAAAGAACTTGAAACAGAGCACACAAATGCCTTTCATACAGAAAAGAATGACTTTGTATATAAAAAAGTTTTTGACAAAATATGGGCTATTTTTAATATCCACAGATTGGCCTCCCTAGAGGCAAATAATGATTGAGGTGGTCTGAGGGACTAACAGAGACTACAGGTACTGTTCTTTGCAAATCTTTTCTAAAAAATGTCAATTTTCAGGCAATCAGTAGAAAGTAATAAAAGAGTTCAAAGTCTCTTCCCTCTTTGTGTTTCATAACTCAGATCTTTTCTGCTTAACTTCCCACTTGTCTGGGTCAGCGGTTGTCTCTTTCAATGTCTCTGCGCTGCTCAAGGGCAAAAGCCTTAAAAGAGCCTCTGAATTAGTGATGACCATCCTCTGGCCTGCAGGCTGATGGTAGCATGTGAATCATTGACAAGGGATCTGGGAAAAGTGACTGAGTAGAAGTGTTGTCACTGCTTATGACATGCTTCACCTCTGCTATAAATTTTGTGAGGGTCCACTAACTGGGAGACATTGGGAAACACTGCTCTAAATGACCTCATAATGACATTTATCAAAAGATCAGCTGACCTGTTGAAGGCTCTCCTCATGGGTCTTGTTCCTCATAATACAAACAAAACTACTATGGAAAAAATAGTTTCCTGCTAGATTAATGAGTTATGGGTATCTAATATTTAAAGTACTAAAAAAGCAGGAGGTGAAAAAAGATTACCTTAGTGTGACCTGAATGATTCTAACCCAAATTAGAAGATACAGACAAATAAACCTGAAGGATGGATAGGTCTTCCCTACATGGTATGACAGCTCTTCTGAAGTCAGCATGTGACTACTCTGCACCTCCACTGGAAGGAGATCGTAAAATACACTGACTGCACACCACCCCATCACTTCCAGAGTCTTCACTTGGTTGTACATGCTTTCTATTGCTTCTGGACTAGAAAGTGGGACAGAAATGGATTCAACTGCAGGATCTGTTTTGCATTGTCTACTCTATTTGTGTGTTGTGCAGAGGGCACTGTTTTCAAAAAGCCTTTGTGACACTACAACTGCTCACTAACGAAATGTCAGTGGGAACTTTACCACTGACTTCACCAGGAACAGCTTTAGGTCGATGTTAGGCTCTTCCTGGAGAAAAAGATATTCCAACAAAACCAACAAAAAGCCCTCAATCTTTGTTTTCCTTAAAATGATATCTTGTGAGTGCATTGCAGAGGAGGGCCAGTCCAAGGGGGGCAGGAAAGAATTCTGGGAGACGAAATGCAGATTCTCCTCTAAATATCAAGCGCAGAAAGCAGCCAGTGGATTGCCATATTTACAGTGTGTAATCGGCAGGAAGCTGTCACAGATGCCCTACATTTTCCAAACAATGTTTCAGTTTCTCTTTCCCTTCAAGATATTTTCTGAGAGCCTCCTTATTTTCCTTCATACCATCACAGATGGTTTTAATTCAAATTACTTCATTTTTCCATCTCAGTGTAAGCATGTATTTGTGCTTGAGAATCTGTACTATTCTTATCAGTATGGACGGTGGTTCTCATTTCTACACTGGTCTGATAACAATGAAGACTTTCAAATAAAGAGCCTTCCCCAAAGCGAACATCATTTCCCAATCACTTTTTTGAATGATAATGGTGATCCTACTTCTAGGACCTGGGTTCTGTGTAGTTCAGTTTGTACTTGCTACAGTGTCCAAACCTCATCCAAACCTTATTCAGAATTAGTGGAAGTTTTTGTATCACCTCCAAAGGACATAGGCTTGCATTATAGCTTGTTACAGAATAATTCTGGTTTCTCCTACATGAACAGTCTTGTTCCCACTTACTCCTGCATATTTCTGCTGGGTGTTGTATCCTCACAAGGGGTGTTGCACAGTAACAAGAATTTTTGCCCTCAATATACCTTCCTTAAAGCCCACTTATTGTTTTGGGGAAGTGCTCAGTTCCTTCAATTGTTTTCCTATCAATAAACTTTCACTCATGAATATGTTCTCCATGCTGGTGGCAAGTTTTACCTTTACAGCAGGCAAACAGAAAGGTAGTTGAATCATTCAAACTCACCTGCTTCTTAGCTTTATACTAGCATGAATGAAAGATTTCATGAGTGCCACACTGTTCACTTCTGGCACTGAATGTCTCAGTAGCTGAAATCATATGCAAAACAGCTGCTTTTCCAGGTGACATATCCATTAACCCTATAGGAACACTGCATCCAAACCCTATGCAAACACACTACAGGGAACAAAGCTGGCTTATCTCCATAAGGCATTCGTAGGATTGGAACAGGAAGCCAGTGCATTGTGTGCTATATTTTTGACTCTATGTTCCTGAGAAAAATGTCAGAAAAGAAGGAAGACACGGTCCATTAAGTCTGCAGTGCAAGCAGGTTGTAGTCATGAACTGAGAACGGGAGCTGCTCACCAGCTTCTTGAAGACCTGGCAGTAAATGGGAAAAAACAAAAAAATTAATGGCTGTGGCCTCAGCCTTCGTAGCCATATCTCCATCCACTATAAATTTAGGCTGCTCCAGTAGCATTAGTATGGATCACTGTGAGTCTGGCCATAGGCCTCCTAAGCCCAGACTTGCTTCAGGTCATTTTCCGGAATACCAGTATACACAGGCCACCATTTTCCAAGTGACTCAAGGCTGCCCAATACCTGAATCAATCTGAAAATCCTAGCCTGAATATTTTCAGTGGTAGCAGAAAATGACTCTCTGCTTCTAATACGCATTATCTGTTTTAATAAACAGAGTTCCTTTGTGTCCCCAAAGACAATCCATACCCTCTTCCAAGGTGACTTTGCTATTTATGAATGGTACTTGTGTGTAGCCAGAGTTCTCTGCTTCTGACAAATAGCTCCTAAGCTACATACATTAGAAAGTAGTTTTAAAGCAAGAAAATAGATTGAAAGGAAAGAATGTTTAGATAGAACACCATCAAAAGAATCATTCATGCTATGTCAACCACTTTATTATCCCTCAGTCTGCTTTATTGCAGACTCAGAGAAGTAGAAGATACGGATAAATAGCCACTCATACCTTAAATTTCACCCTGAATTATAAAGCTTTTCTCTCTGTTTTCCACTTTACATGGAACAGCCAAGCCACTTATGTACTTGCTGAAGGCAACTGCCCACTTCTTACAGAAACCCTAAAAAGATGAAGTGATGACACAGTTATAAATAAACAATAGCTTGTTTTACAGAAGAACTGTTTGTTATATGCTGTTTATAAATGAGTCCCAGATGTCTTTTTCTTACATGTACATCTGCATACAGTCATCAGTTTTGGCAAGGACAGCATGGAGCACGGTAACTCAGCATCAGTCAAGCTCACAGACTATCCTGGAATTTATCATTGCAGAGGGCTAGTTGTCGTGGCTTTGACCAATAAAAGCAGTGAAGCAATGCTTCTGCTATTTAAGAAGTTTAGTCCATTTTGAAGCGTGCCAACTAGACTCCTGGGCTCTGCAGTCTAGCTCTGCAAGGGAGGTGGTTTTAACCTGCTTATCAAAGACTAGTGATAAGGTTTCTGAAAGTGAGTGCAAGAGGCTTCTAGTTAGTTTTTAATATATGCCACCCACAGAACCAACAAAATGGACCTGCTCGAGTGAGTCCAGAGGAGGGCCATGAAGATGATCGGAGGACAGGAGCACCTTTCCTGTGAAGACAGGCTGAGATACCCAGGGTTGTTCAGGTTGGAGAAGAGAAGGCTCAGGGCAGAGGTTGTAGCAGCCTTTCAGTACCTAAAGGGGGCCTAAGAAAAAGCTGGAGAGAGACTTTTTACAAGGCCGTGTAGTGATAGGACAAGGGGGAATGGCTTTAAACTGACAAAGGGAATATTTAGATTAGATTTCAGGAAAAAATTCTTTGCTATGAGGGTGGTGAGACACTGTACCAGGTTGCTCGCAGTTGCCCCACCCCTGAAAGTGTTCAAGGCCAGGTTGGATGGCCTAGTGGAAGGTGCCCTTGCCCATGGCAGGGGGCTTGGAACAAGATAATCTTTAAGGTCTCTTCCAACCCAAACCATTCTGTGATTCTATGATCCTATGAAATGGGGGGAAAGTGGATCAAAACTGCAAGAGTAGTCTTTTCTTAATTTAATTTTAAATTGATTGCAAGTGTAAGCCATCAGCAATTATACACCAGCGGATGCTGCTTCTTCAAGAAAGGGCTGGTGACATTCAGTGGACCAGACAGATAGGCACTGCTCTGACATCTCCTGGTGATCTTGGCCTTGGAGCCAATATTCAGACATGTCCTCCCCATTCTCTTGCACTTTCCCAGCAGCAGGTCCTTCCAACCAGTTTGCTGACTATTGAGTTTCCTAGATACTTCCACTGCCCTGCATGCAGAAAGAGCACTGAATGCATAGCTGTAGAAGCTTAACTCATGGTACGGGTCCCTCTTTTTCAGGTGTGGTTCTTGATTCACAAAGGATCCTGCTGTACCGTTCCTCTGCTGGGAAATGGCTGGACTTGTTACTACTGTTATCCATGGGATGTTATTAGTTACTCTCATACCATGTTGCCTAAGAAACTCAGTCCTTAGGTTAGCATCTCATTGTGCTAGCAACAGCAAATCCTCTGGCTAAACTCTGGTCTAAAGGCTTTATGGACAGTGACTGAAGACAATGAAGGGGCGTAGATTGGGGATGCCAAGAAGTAAGGAGGAAATACTGCATGGCACAGTCAGCAGCATAGTGTACCACTGTTGTGACAGCCAGGCTGCTGTCACAGAAGACCAGGGAAGGGGAATCTGAAAACACATAATGAAGTAACTTTGCAGGTTTTCCTGGAAAGCTCTCTCAGCAAAGGGGCACTATATATGAGAACAGAAAGAACTCAGATTAAAGTTCTAACACTGACATTAGATGCTGATAACAAGGCAGGTGAGAGATGAATTCTCACCAAACATGATACCACGAGAATCTCACTGAGGGAGAGAAGCATCTCTCCATCAGGACAGTGTGGACGAGGAGATTATAATAGGGAAGGAGAATCAGCGTACGGGGTGAACAGAAAGGGTTGGCAGAGTGAGCACAATATTCCTTAGACTACATTCTCAATAGGAAACTATTGGGTAGGGTGATGGGTAGAGTAAGGTCAGGAAAAGGGTGTTGTGGCACTTCATGGCGTGGAAGAACAGGAACAAAAGAGTAACAGATTTTGGTTTCATTTCCCAAGGAAATAATTCCAATACGGTCCTACAATCCATGTGTTAGTGTCCACCTTTTGTCCTGTTTAATAACTTTTGTATCCATTGACTAAGTTCAGCCACATCTGTCAGGCACCTCAAAGTACAGAACATCTATATAGTTCATGAAAATAGGAGGCAGAAGACAGAGACATTAGAAGAGTCTTTGTCTTGACCGTATCATCCATAAAATGAATGCACTTTGTATTAGACATCATACAGGAGACAAAGAGGCCATATATATGATTCCAATGACGTTAGAGCTTCCACTGGATACTGCATGCTGTTACATACCAAAGTTAGACAAACCCATCAGAAAACAGGATACGTAACTTCAAATATTCATGGAAGAACATAGAGATGTCTGCATATTAAAGTGGCTTACGTTAAAGATGGCTTTTTTCCCATGTGCTCATGTTTTTCTAAACCCATGCTCTTCTTCCACCTAGAAATTCCACCCTTTTTTTAGGATATTTCAGGACTTCCTATGTTTGTTTGGATTTCTGGACCTCTGGCAGATGCAGGGAGACCTGGACAGCAGACAGAAAAGATTTTTTACACCCTAGATACTCCCAATATATGAGTACACCCCACCAAACACTAACAGGGCCTGACTAGTATCTATTACTGTACAAGATTACTTGTACAATAATAGATACTTGTACAAGATTATTAATGGCAGATAGACCTCAGTTTTCTGAGCCAGATCAGCAATACCTGAACACATGTTTCGTAGCTGGTCTTCACACATAATAAAAGTCCCACATGTTTTGGAAATGTTGGCTTTGCCAAGCATGTGCAGAACATCCTGTGTATCCTGTTCTTCCGTGCTCTCATTCTGTAACCATAATGTCCACATTACCCTGTCCAGAAAACCTCAAAAGAAAATATGGAAGAGCTATATATAGCTAACAAGGACATTTTGGATTATTTTTACATAATCCAGAAATTAAAAATTATGAACAGACTTAAGAGATGACTAAAGGCAGAAATGGTGAAGGCAGAGATGAGGGGGCAGGAGGGCTACAGGGCTTGTGATGAGAACAATTAAGAGTCCAGGGATGCTGAAGGCAAGGTGGAAGAGACATCAGCAAGGCAGGAAGAGGATTAGTTTGGGCAGAAGGACTTGGCCTGCTGTTCAATCTCTGTTTCCTCCAGTGAACATGTTTTATGCAACATGTAAAGCACTAGGGGAAACCCAAAGGAAGGGTATGTCATATAAGCCACTTTGGAAGCCTTTCTAATAAAAGGAGGTTTGTGCTGCAGGGCCTTGCAGAGTCTCTGCACTGTTGTGCTGGCATTTCCACCTTGCAGAAGCATTCTCAGCCACCCCAGCCAAGCAAACAAAAAACAGCTGCCATGTTGTTTGCATTGTAGATGAACTCAGAAGAAAATACAGCTGCAATTAGCTGGCACACAGCTGTTGAACTGAATCCTTTATTGCCCAGCTACTAGTGCACTGAAACGTGGCTTAAGCTGCAGTAGCTGTATTCAGAACAAGGGGTGCCACAGAAGGGGTTAACCATACACCTGTTTGCATGTTCATTATGTGGGATTTTTCCTGAGCACATTATTAGTCTGTTAGCTCATTTAGAGGCCATAATGAAGTCATTATGATGCCACCAGTATATTTTGCCAGAAAGCTGGCAATCTTTAATCTGCTTCCTCTACAGCATCTCACAAAGGAAGGGAGAAACCAAAACACTGATTTCAACTAACAATGCATTTATTTGCAGTGCTGGGTCCCAGCACATGCTGAGAAGAAAATTCTTTTGTTTATTCCCCCCTCCTTCTGGTGGGTTTTACATAACAAGAAAGGCATAGAAGATCCCTTAATGCAACACAAAGCCACTCCACCTTTTACATGCTTTTCATTTTCTCTGCACCTTCCTTTGACCTTTCAGCTGATGCAACCAAAGATGAAGTTAAAAGTTCTTTTAAAATAGCCCTGGTTAACGAGTTGCCATGCATATATACACATTGCCTCTAACTGCAGCACCGCACTTGTACCTTTTTAGGAAGACAACAATATATACTCAGCAGGGATTTCTAGAAGTGTGTCAGGAAGCAATGGTTGGCATGCCAACAAAGAGGACTTTCTGGGATTCAGGGGAAGATAAGGCCTGTGGATAACAACAAAGACAAAAGGGCTAATCCACCCCAGTCCGGTTTCACACTCACCAGTGCATATGCATTTACAAATGGGGTAAAATTTACTTTTGTCAATCCCTGCTTTTGTTCCCCAGGTAAACAAACCCCACTGAGACTTCAAGCTCACATGGGTAGCATTTAAAGCAGATGACCAAAGGGGCTGAATGAGCTGAGTTTTCCCATTACCAACAGCTGGGATGTGACTGAGTCATGCTACAGGGGAAGAGCTGAGCCATATCTATCCAGCCCTCCATGCATGAGGGAATGTATGTCTTACAGAGAGGTGAGTGGGTCAGGAAGTTGAGTTTAAGGGCAGATGACTACTATGACCATTGTCTTTGCTAAGTGCCTGATTCAAAGTTCACAAAAGCTTCCCACTATTTTCATCACCTAAAAAGCTCACCAGAGAGAAGTAATTTTTCTAGTACCAACTAAATGTCAAAAAACTGCACAAGAAATCCTTCCATGATGCAGAAAGTTAGTAAATTCAATGGCTTAGTCACAGTTAATTGCCAGATGTGCCGCTCACTATCAAGTCCTCCTAAAGCTTTAGTTCAAACTGGTTTCTTCATACAACCGTAACTTTCTGAGTTACTGGATCGTGCTGCACAAGGGTGACTTCTCACAAGAGCTCCCATCAGCCACATCCAATGCTGATAACAGCACAGCAAGATTAGCGAAAAGCTGGGACACCAGCAGTTCTGAGCCCACCATCCTGCTTCAAGCGGCAAACAGCTACAGCACAACTGATACCTGCCTGCAGCTAAAGCTTGCAAATGGCCATTTTGTGATGATACTCTTGTGTTAGAGCACTAGCAGCACAGCTGAATGCCAGCAGGGCTACTTGGTTTTGGTAGATGGTGCACAGCTGCCAGCAGCATGCTGACATGCCACGATGATCTGAGCATCCCCTTGCAGCTGCAAAGGGATTCAGGGCTGCACCACCGCCCTCCTGTGCTCTCCTCCAGTGTGTTCATGGTGCACTGGTGAGAGAGTTATTAGTGGGCCCTAAAGTGGGATAATAATGAAGATGCATACTCATGCCGAGGGAGCAGAGAGCATTAAGGGGCAAGGAAGGCACTGTGAGCAAGTGTGGATTGAAAGAGGAAGAGGCAATGAGTGCATCATGGGTTGCTTTTCTACAACACAAATTATGTTCTCTGAGTTTGTATGTGGCACATACTGCACAGCTGGGGACCTGTGATCAGATAAGAGGAAGAAGAATAGCCTTGGACTTAAAGCATGTGAGCAGAACCAGACAATGTGACTCTTGTAAATGGCTTTGACCACCCAGCTCACTGGTGGAGATCTTCGGGAGGGTCACTTGAAGCTGTAGCTTCCAAGATACATGGGCACTCCAGTGTGGAGGAAAGGAGAAAGCCAAGGATGGGGAAATTTTCATCCTCGGTCACTAGGAACAGTCAGCACAATGTGTGCATGTCACTCATATAGCAAAACTCTTGGCATTTTGCCACTCCTTGTGGTCACATCTAGCCCTTCGAGGCCCTGACAGCTTGTGTGCTCCCTCCTGCTGTGACCCAAGAGCCTAGGCATACAGGCTCCTTGCAGAGAGCCTGGGGACAATTAGATGGCTCTGGGAAATGGTCCTGAAAGCAAATGAACTGAGACTCAGAGGAACAGAGCTGAATGCCTGGGCCCAAGAAGGTGCACAGGGTATGAGTAGGACATCTGCATCCCACTCTAGATGTTTTTCATGCTCTGTGTTTTGAACATGGCCTCAGACCAATATTAGAGCTACCAACATTATTCTGGAGATGCTTCAACATCCACTCTGTGCCTGACAGCAGGGAGTGCTGTATTTAGCATTTACACACAGAACATCAGCACTAGATCCATTCATTGCACACTGAAGTGATGGAGATACACTACACAGCTTCCATGGAGTTGGTGCAGAAGGAAAACCAAAACATAATTGATTTCAACCTGTAACACAAGGAGCTTTTGTGTTTATCCATGCTATGACCATGAGTCAAATTGAAGTAGCACCTTCTGGCTCTCAAGGTTAACAACCAGGCAGCTGGAAGATCTCAGAAAAACTTGGAACCTACCAAGTCACCATTTTTAGGTGGGAAAATAAGAGGTGTAACCAGGGGCAAATTGAATAACAAACAATAACAGTAATAACAGATGTATGGCAGCCATTTAGAGTGGTGAAACCAAGACTTCTATTGAGGAACTTTGGCTTGGACTGAGGAGTGAAGTTGGCCCCAGCTGTAGCATGGGAGAGCTGTACAGCATCTTAGTACACCTACTGTGGTCAGATGGTAGTGGGGGGGTATTTGGGAAAGAGTGGTGACAAGATGGCTTTTTCATCACCACTGCTGAATGCATAGACTTAGGTGCTTGAAGATCAGGAGCATCAGCTTCTCTGGGCTAAATGCTTCATAGGTATCTCAGCCCACAGTTTTGAAAAGCCACTTGAATATTCTTCACTCCTGTGCTTGCTGGCAGCACATTCAAACATCACCACCACTGATTTTAACAAGAGTCAGATAACCTAATACTGAATTGGTACTATCAGCAGTCAGTCAAGAAGAGTCAAAGAGTGAAAGGAAAATGAAGAGAGAGCTTCTGAGGCCCAGGTTAATCCCCTGATGCCTACGTCAGATTTCTATTATTAATAGAGATTTCTTACACTAATCATTGTTTCCTAGCACTATTAAGAAGAAAATTTGCATGAATTTTTTGCTGATCTTGTTAATCATGAAGCAGGTTATCACTAGAAACACTCCTAAATGCACTTACTTTTTATCTATGCTATGTATATACCCAATATGTAAATTACACTTTCATTTTTATCTATATATATATCTATATATATATTTCCCTTCAAGATCACCTGAGTCCATGACATAGCCAAATGCCTTAGTTACTGTATCAGCTGCAACATTTCTGATGCTAGTATCATCAAGGCTTGAAGCCAGGTGTACATATGTGTACACCAGGATATCACAAACATATAGGAAAGAGCTATTTCTATACCAAGACTGTGTATGTTGAAAAGATTAAACTTCAGTCTCCTCATGCTGCAAACTAGGCTAAGAAAACTGCATTTAAAAGAGTCAAAAATGCTGCTTGAAGAATTACTGAAATGTCAAGCAGCATATGAAAGGACTCTTGTTTTCATGTCGTCTCCATGCTCTAACTCCCTTCACATCCCTCAGGATTACAATTTTTTTAAATTGCATTAAAAAAAAAAGGCTCAGTCATCTCAAGTGATCAATTTAAATGCCAAGTTCCTGCCTGGATTCACATTTTCTAACTCAGTTTTAAATCATTGAAACCAGATTGAATAGGGTGCCTTGTTTGGTAAGCATTGCTGTTCACCTACCAACAGAACTTCAGTGTGGTCCTCTTCTGCAGGCATTTACCCATTGACTTGATGGGGACTACTCAGGAGAGGAAGGACCTTTCAGGCCTGCTGCGTATCCTTTTGTCTCATCCTGCTATTAAATCTCTCTGAAAAAGAAACATCAGCATTCTGGAAACTGATACTGTAGAAAATTCTGTGGTACTTTGAACCCTGGAAATGCCAATTCATGTTTTGCTTACAGAAGCAAAGCAAATGGCTTTTTCCCCTCAAATAACATAGCAATTGCTTTCTCTTTCTTGTCCACGGGACATTGAACAGTTGGGCTTGTTTGTCACACAAAATCAAATTAAAGAGAGCATGACAAGTTAGTGTGTGTGTTCTCTGAAGAATGAGAAAGAACTGACGCTCACGTTCCTGCCAGCATCACCCTCTTGTCTAACCTGGAAGGGCCAAATGCCATTTCCCAAGGTAAGAGCAGTTCACAGGTGCTCTCCAGGCGTGGAGCTGTGATTTACCTCACTGCTAAGGGGGGGCTAACTGTGGCCATGCATTTCAAGGGCGGAAAAGTCTTCCACCAGCATTCTTGTTTCTCCCTGCTCATATGTCTCTGTGTGTCCTCCCACACCACACTCCCTGTAAGCTGGATCTGCTTATAGTTTCCTGTTTGGAACTGGAAAGCAAATATTCCCCTTGGTCTACTCCCAGCATAACCACTACCAGCTCCAAAAGCCCTAGTCAACTTCTGCTGTGTCCAAGCAGGATGTTCTTCCAAACATGCAGCCGCTGATCCAGGGGGCACAGCCATATCCTGCTGAAGAGGGAAAAGAAAAACAAACACCAGAGCTTCAGCTGCATCGCCACAGGTAGTCATGGTTGTGATGCCATTGCAAGCCCTCTGGATTTGAGCAGCTCCACAGCAAACTTGTAGCACCTTGAAGAGCCATGGCTGGCTTCACACTGAAAGTCCCGCAGCATCCCATGTCTATGCCCTGCTTACATTGAGCTCCATGAGGCATTTCCTTGCACTCTGAGCTTTTTCCCTATCTTTCTCCTAGGAAGACTTTTATGACGGCAACATCCTGGTCCAGACGTAGGAAAAGAGAAAGGGTGTAGGAAAACAGTGGTGGTGAAGAACGGAGCAGACGTTAATATCCTCGGTGATGTCTGCATTTCATTTTCCCTTTTAATGTACAGCCTGGCACTTCAGCTGTAGCTGCTGTTTCCCTGATTGCACCTGGTTTGGGAGTTAAAGGATATACTTTCTGTTGCTGTTGCCTGGTAGGTCAGACTAGCTTGCTCTAAAGTTTCTACTTGTTATGTATGTACATGTGAGTTTAATAAAGTTTATTGTCTGTTCAAGCTCTGTTGTTGTCTACTCAATTGTAGGGAAGTGGGAAGCTGTCTCTATGCCAGAAGTTTTCTTATTGAAGTCTAACAAAACAGTGAGCAATCTAGACAAACCAATAACATGGCACCCTGTGTCCCCAAACCAGCATGCACTAAGAGCTTCATTAAAATCGATCTTGAATTCAGCAAGTAAATCAACACTCACCCAAGACAATACATTAACTTAATCAGGCACAAAATACCCCATACAGATCAGCAGGCCAAAAGATTTTCAAAAATAAGCACAACAGAAACTTTCAGTTCTTGGTCAATATCAAAGTACCATGATGTTTCACCACAAAGCAGCACATCTAATTAGCAATCAATTACTCATTAAAATTGCCCCATGAAGCAATCATGTGAGCACATACAACATCTCTAATTCCTTTTGGCTCACTGAGTTCTGGCCTTGTTTCTTTATAAAAGCACCTCTAGGGTGTGCCAAAAGGCAAAAGGGTTTGTTCAGGTCCCAGGCCCACTTGCTTGACTGGCAGACTGTGGTGGGAACAGCAGACCATGACCAGGAGAGCTGGCTTCCTCACGATCCTGGAGGATGAGCCTTCTCACTGTTGGCAAACCCACCTTTTCTGCATAAACCCCAGACTTTCTGGGTGCAACTCCAGATGCCGTGGCAGAGAGGATGGCATGGAAAGGTCCTCCCTACACTGTCCCAAGCTACCAGTGCCTATGTTGCTGGAAACAACCCAACTTCTCGTCTGTAGTTTCCATATCTCCCCAGACCTTAATGCCACCTGCACCGCCATGCAGCAGCATGGCCATGTTGCCCAGGAAATCCTGCCCGACAAAGAAGCAATACCCATTGTGATCACTGTACCTGCAAGGTTTGCAAATCTTGGAAGGGCAAAAGACGGCAATGTTGTGGCTTGGGAGCCCCCTCCTCTGTCATTATTTCCAATACACCCCTGTTTGTGCCTGCCTGTTGGGCCATGAGCTTCAATCAGCATCTCTCATGGTCAGCCTAACACTTGATTTTCCAACACCAGGTGAGGCATCCATATTTCTAATGTAAGAGTTCCAAGACAGCCACACATTACGTACCCTGCTCCTATGGTGCCAGGGGCATTCTGTCAACAAAAGGCTCCCTAAGTGTGGAGATACCAGACAGAGACTGCAGCTTCCCAGAATCGCCGCATTCAGGAATTAACAGAGGTAAAAACACAGGGGCTGTAAAACAGACACAGATAAAATAGCCTGATCACTAAAAAAGTTTTAAAATAGGTAAAAAAAGAAGATTTTCTGGGACCCCTGAAATGTGAACCTCTTATCCCCACAATGCTCAGCAGCAGGAACTCTGTGGGAAAAGACTACTCTCACTGCAGTGTGCTGCCCACAACTTTGGTTTGCCACGCAGCTGCACTAATACAGAGATTTAGAAATTTCCTTGCTAAGTCCACATGTCCCTAAGGAGTTAAACCAGGAGCAGCCAGAAGATAATGTTTGAGAAAGGGCGAGTTTTATCTCCAAGGTGATTTGGATCGTTGGGCAGAGTTCTTGGTAAAGTAGACTCTTAAGATCCCATTTCTGAGAAATCACAACAAACAGGGTGTCAATAACTGGGAATTAAGACTGTAGGCAAAGTCCTTAGCAAAACCTGCTGTCTTGTGAAGTGTTGCTGGTCCTTGGCATGGCACATCAGCTAAGCAATGGCAGCAGGGGTCTCCTCCTTCTGAGGGCAGAGCCTGTGGGTTTGGAGTCAGTGCGGGCACCTGTGCTGAGTGCTGGGATAGGCAGGTGAGCCCTACAGTGCCAGGAAGCTTGCTCAGGCTCAGGGCTGGTAATGTGGGTTGAAGCACAGTTGCCCAGGGAGCTCTGAGGAAAGGGAGCTCAGCCAGCTGACTCATGGTCATTTTTTATGCCACTGGCTTTCAGATAGACACCCAAAGAAAAAATAAAAAGCAATCTTGGCACCAATTTGCTAGGAGAACATCCTAGAAATATTTATTATTAAAAGGAGTGATTGAGCAGTGGCATTCAGTGTTTCCATTTTTCAACTGTTTCTTGGCTTTTTCTTCTTTTTTTCCTTGTGGTCTTTGTAAAAACACCAGAATAATAGCTATTTATTAAGAGCTGGCATTCACTCAAAATAGTTTCCCTTAATGTGAATGCTCTTACTGACATTGTAAAATTTATTTACAGTTTCTCTTTTTTCTTCTGTTCATTGTTTGGATGTACCATAGGACTCCAATAAAAAAACCCTGTTATTTATGCTAAACAGATGTACTGTGAAAAGCCAGATGCACCATGGATGATAACCAGCAGCTGGGCAAGCCCTAACAGATAAGCTGCCTTTAACTGCAGGTTTCCTTCATGCCCAGAGTTGTTATAGCAGTTTTTTCTGCTTCTCACTTCACTTGCAAGTGCACAGAGATGCTTACGATGGAGATTTAAGTCCCCATTACTTCCCCAGGCTAAAGAATAGAGTGTGAAGATCACTTCCAAAGTGCTTTCTCTATCTCTCCATGCCTCCTGATGCCTTTCCCAATTGGAAAAAAAAAAAAAAAAAAAAAAAGACAAAAAACCAAACAAGGTGGGTTTAAAACAAAACATGGAAAAACCAACAAACCAATCAACCAACCAAGACACAAAAGTGTGCAGGAAGTTGAAGTGCTGCCTGGATTTGCCTCAGACACATTTATCTCCAGAAATGGTCCCTCAAGGCCAGGTAGAGTTTGCCCTTGACAAAATTCAGAAATGGCAAGGCAAACACCAATACAGCGTGCTCATGGCAAGGTGCACTCCAACTTCATCCTGTGGTACCTCAGGTGCACACAGGCCCATACTACAGTGTTTAAGATCAAGTGACAAACACATAAAACCAGGTAGTGCCTAAGACTGCCAAATGCCTGCTGCCTGTGTAGTCAGTGAAGAAGGATACACAAGGCACCCTGCAGGTGGGGTGTGCTGGGTTCATGATTTCTTCTCCCCTTTGACCACCTACGGAGCCAGAGCCTAGAGAGTAGGTGGTCTGAATCACACATCACGCCTCCAGCCAAAGACATCAAAGTAAGCAAGCAGGACACAGCTGGATACTCCTGCTTTCTCCTGAATATGAGCCACTCCTGTGGCTCTCCTGCACAATTCATTCCATTGACATTGTTCAGTTCTCATCCTATAAAGCATTCATTTAACTCAGAGGGGAAGAAGAAGTCAATTAAAAGAAAAAAAAAAAAAAGTGCAACAATAAATTTTTAACATATTGTCCCAAACAGAGAGCTGGACCAGGTGCAGACCCATGATTAGGATCAAGTGATGGGAAGACGTCCAAAGCGTTCAGCTGAGCTGATTGCAGAGGTCTGGCTTTGAAGACTGTATACAATGAAGCAAGTCATTAATAGTTGGACTTTCACCTTCCTGGCAATAGATGAGTCATGCATTTGAGAAGGTCAGTGCCTTGGGTTTTAAGAATGGAAGAGAAAATCAGGATCATTTGCCCTGCAGAACACAGGCTTTACAATTTTCTTTCAGCATTAAGACTGCAGGAGGCTAATACCTCCATCTATCTAGAGCCTTAGTTCCTTCTGCATGATTGGGCCAGGAGGGAACCACTGGCCCAATTTATAGCTAAGCATGTCAACCTCAGTAACAACAGCATTTTGTTAAGACCTGGGTATTTGTCACTCTTACGTTTCTCACTTTCTTCATCTGCAGCCAAGCTCTCCAGCTCATAAACGATATTCCATTAGAGCAATCTGATCCCTTATTTACGTGGTAGTCCATGTCTCCACATTATGACTAAAGCTCCAGAACAGCAAACTGATTAACCTTTGGAGAAATGTTTTCAAAAGCACAAGTAGTCTCACTCTTCTTCAGCGCATCTCTTGGTGTCACACTCAGAACATCAAAACGAGGAAAGAGTTTCTCACAATATGAGGTGGTTTGAGACTATTAGGGGAGCAGCCACAAGGGCATTTTGGCTCTTCTCAAAGCAAAGGGAAGCAATAGTTTCATTACCTGATGAGGCAAGGCAAGAGAACCACCTGGCTCCAAAGCTGGGCTTTCTGAAGAGCTTCACACTTCCAGATGGGGAAAACAATGAGTGTGTGTGGTAGCAGGTTTTTGAGAGAGATACTTGTAAAAATAAATCATTTTGGTGTGTGCTGATATGCCTGACATGTAAGATGCACAAAAGGGAATACTAAAGTAGTGTGAATAGAGCCTAAAACGGAGAGCTATGGAATGCTTCTGTATCCTACCTGCCGGCAAGTACCAGCCTGCCCTCAGAACAGACCTGTTTTTGGATACGTGTAAGCACGCTGCTTAGACAGAAATGGTTGATAGATCTTCCTGAGGCCAATTAAGGGGGAAAAAAAAAGATAGGACCAAACAGTTCTAGGTCCTTCCTCCCCCCAGGAAAGCAAGGAGCATCCAGAGAAGCTTCCAAATACCACATTTAATTTTCACATACCTCTTCCACCCACTCAGTGTGGGTACACTGGAATGAATTCACTAACATCTAATATTTCATTTGCAAGAAAGGTTCCTGTAAGCGAAAGACAGTGTCCAGGTGACAGATTTCCAGACAGCTTCATATCTTCTCCTTCAAAAAACTTTGGAAAGAGAAAATGCAGACTAGCCTCCAAAGCTGTATCTTCTTTCCTGAGATATTCCTACAGCTCTTTTTCTCAAGACTAGGTTTGGAAGACATCTATACCCCCTTGAGAGAGAAATCAAAACCATAGGCATTCCCAGAGTAACCGCATTTATACAAGCTTCCCTTCCCTAGAGGAGAAGGAGAGGGACTCAAAACCTCGAAGACTGTTTTAGAACTTTTATGGCACTTAGCCAGAAATTTCAAGAAGACTTCATGTGGCCATAAATCAGCTGAATTGGTCAATGTGCAGAGACAACTGACCAAAACACTCACCCAACGCTAGATGATTCACATTTCTGAGAAAGCCATGAAACAAAAGATTTTGCCTTAAAAAGCAATGGGTTCCTCAACTTTTCTTGGAGTCATAACACACTGCATGAACTTTCGTGATTACAAGGGCCAACATAACTGAATTAATGAAGAAGCATATCCAGACATTTCTTTCAGTGCTGGCGAAACAAGTACACACCAGGTGACCAAAACCTCAACATTCTACATGCCTAGACATAAAATTCTTGCACAAATATTCTCACAAACACTTCCGTCCTGCTGAATGACAACGACTAGAATCTTTTTTTGTTATATCTCCTGTTCACATATATTTTTATGTCAGGAAATTCTATGTCTCTTTTCAAGTTGAGTGCCTTTTCTCATGGCTACAGAGCCCATTATTCTGGAGGAAGAACTATCAAGTCTGCCTGTCTCTCTCATTTTGTAAATGCAATTGTCCTTTAGAGTGAACAAAGGCCTTCTGAAAAATCAGTACTCTTGAAGATACATTCACTCAAGCTGAATACATAGTGGGGTTATTTCGGAACAGGGAAAGTATCTTATCCCATATAGTTCTAGGAATAAATATAGATACCAGCAGCAAGTACTGGGGATTTTCAAACACTATGGAGATTCCTTTGGGCTTCCTGGGTTCTGTTTATCCTACAAGACAACTAGCTGAAGTATTCTGATTGAATTCTTTGCTGCTTATATATATGCTGTGAATTGGGAAAAGGGACTTCTCAAGCCATTTTCCAAATGGTGGCCTTAGCTGATAAAAAAGAGGCAAGGAGAGTCCTTTGTGTTATCCTTGCCTCTTCTGTCCAGTGCTAGAGTTCCTAGTTCTTTATGTGAAACTCTTTCTCAGGAAGATTTTGTTATGCTCCCATCTCCTGTCATTGAGAAGAATGGCAGATTCATTTCCAGACAATGTTCAGAAATAGATCACTTGTAGCCCAAAGACTACAACAGCTGTTACTTCAGTGTTAACTAGCTAGTAAAGGTCTTGGTAAATGTTCTGTGCAGATCTCCCTTAAGGAAGTGATGGTATCACGTAAGCAGTAAAATACACCATCCTCAAGTATCCACAACAGTATTCATCACGGCCACAGTGGCTGCTAAGATCCAGAGAGCTCACAGGTAAGTGGAAACCCCCAATGCACAGATGTACTCCCCACAGCTCAACATCACCTTTCAGTGGTGTAACTCCCAAAGTCCCGTGTCTGGACATGTTCACAGAGTTTGCAAGGCATCCTCTGTTCTGTGGCTGCATTGCAGAGTAAATTGTACAAACACAGCATGCCCATTAAACACAGCACAGATCAGGCCCACACCATATGACACATGACCATAATGTCTACCAGCTAGAGAATTACATTGTTTTGAGATGCTCCTTCTTCTAATAGATCCACACTTGGATTATCCTGGCTCATGGCAACTGAAATGTCTTCAAAGATGTGATTTCTGAGTTCTATCCTGCAAGACAACCAGCTGAAGACTTCAGCCTATGAAAACTGCATCTTCCATTGGTTCATCAAAGCTCATGTGAGGCAACATTCCAAACACAGCACTTAAGTTTTGGCTTTTTTGGCCATATCATTACAAATCACCTTGGCTTACAAGCAGATGAACTGACTAGTTCTTAGACTGACTGACAGAAGACTGACAACCTAAGGGCTTCATGTAGTATCAATGCAGGACTTTGTGAGATAACTAGAATGCCTTTACTTGTTTTAAAGATCCTTTTCAGCCCCTGGTTACTATGCTCAGGGAAACAGCAATGCAGATGTGTAGGTGTAGCACCAAGGACTTTTAAAAAGCCACACAGCAAAAGCTGGAGCTTCACAGATCAGCTTCAGCAGAGCTATATTGATTTGTAGGAGATGGCCCACATGTATCTGATGCAATCTACTGTCCAGGAAACAGAACATGTGAGGTGATTGCTCAAGACAGCTGAGAACTGGGACTCAGTGACTCAACAGGGACTTCCAGTTTAATATTCAAAAATCCCTTGTGGCTTCACACAGGACATGCTTAAACAATGCTTAAACCTTGGAAAGAAGGTTCACGCTCAGGTGGTTGCTGTTAGAGGCAGTTTGGAGCACTTTCATTTTTAAACCTTGCCCTCCACCACGAAGCTAAGTAGTTTGTAAGGATCAACAAGTCAGAGCAAGCATCTCCCTCTCCATGAACAGTGACATTAACTCTGCATTACAAGGTTTCACCAGTGCTTTTTAACTACTGGGTGCTTTTCTAAATTGAAGACCAGGCACACTGGTCAGCAAAATGAAAAGACAGAGCCCCGGGCAGTATTCAGTTCATAAGTACCTGCCAATTTGTTTTGCAATTGCACTGTTATTTAAAAATGACAGTGTCGAATTAAAGAAAGTTTCAGCTGGGTATGGAACTTTGGAGCTCCAAAGCAGGTCTGCCAGGGTGCTCTATCTGCCAGCCCATAAAACGTTTTGAGATAAAGAGTGCCAAACTAAATTAACCGGATTTGAGGTCAAGCAGCATTCACAGCTGAATGCTCTGTA